>KB663943.1:10230017-10253001 GCA_000349025.1 Anopheles minimus | reverse complement strand
GAAATCGCAGTTTTGAGAACGATTTGACAGCTTGAAACTGTTTCAAAGTGTTGAAATCGATTTCTCAGCTCCCGTGGCCCGCCGCCTAAAAACTTCAAGAATCTGAGTTTTAGCCCAAAGTTATCTCTGATGGTGGTTAGTGGTTTTTGAGGACTTATTTATGCAAAATCTACAATAAATACTTCAGCCTGATATTTCTTCTTTTTGTCGTAACGACTTTCTTTGGTCATTTAAGTCTAGCGGACCACATAATTGGATAATCAGTCCTCATTTTGAGGGAACGGTCTGGATTGGATTCGAACCCTGCTTTTGCCGTTCGAGACCAGCGCTGCTATCGCCTCTGCCACTGAACCACCTGCTAATAGACATCTAGTATATACCTGCAAATAGAGTGATATGTTCACAAACATTCTTTTAAAATAATGACTTATTTTAATGTACCTCCTCCCATAGTGCAACTGGTAGAATTGCACTTCAATTGGAACCTAAAACGAAGAAATGCATTCTAAAAAAGCAACAAAAAAACCCTCCAACCAATTCTGTCGAATCGAGACTCATGCAATCTAGAAACTCCTTTCGCTTTAGGATACAGCGTACGATTGCAAAAAAAAACTATACACGAAAATCTCGCACTGTAAACCTGATTGAATCGTGAGCTCCACTCCTTCCGGGATTTCGGATTGTAAAGGCTTTCGCCGGGGCAAAAGCAAGGCAACGGCACCGGGGGGTTGGATTTTCAACTGCAACTTCCGAGACCTGCAATGATTTAGCTCTCCCAGGTGTGAAGACGACGTGTAAAAAGCGAACTTTCCTTCCTCAACATGGCGATGGTGTAACGAAGCAAACCACCGCCATCGGCACTCCGTGCGCGAGTGTGTGTGCACAAAACTTTGTGTGGCTTTGCGTGTGTGGCATGTGTGTTGGAAGGATATAGAGGGAGAGCCACCGCATTGAAAGTGGCTTGGAACGGGAGTCTCAGAAAACCACTTTCCCGTCGGTGCACCTGAGTGAGCGGTGGTGCAATCGAGGACTGCACAATGCGCCCACCAAATGAGGTTGTAGAAATTCGTTACTTCCGTCCAATATGTGTGTGTGTGTGCTCGTAGCACACCAATTGTAGCCAAAGAGAAGTCTACGCGACTCATGTGGTTGTGTGCACCATGTGCTCAAGATAATTGAATCGCGGTATGTGTCTGGACGCGTCGGGATTGAAGTACAGCCCGTTCGGTCGTTCGTCGTTCAAGGTAAGCCTCGAAGGTGAAATAAATTTGATGAAAATTGAACCCCTTTCACAGGGAGGAGCTCGATGCGGGAAAGCAATGGTGGCAACGGAACGGGGCCGGAAGTATTAGTTTTGGGATGGAAGCTTTTAGGATACAGCTTCCGCCCGGGATGAGATGCTGTATTGTAAGGTGCACTTTGACAGGAAGCTGTATAGGTAATTATTACAGTGCAGGGTTTCAATCGATCGTGTTCATTCGTGTTTGTTAAAAAAGTAGCAATCCTTCCATTGTACTGCACTGAATAGAGTTAAAGCGATCAATGAACGCTACTTGGATTGTTTTATTGATAAGGTTCTAAGACCTTTTGTTGAGCAGCAATAAAAAATCTCATATTTTCACCAACATATTTGATGCATTCACTTATTGAGTAGCTTGTTCCCAAAGAGGGATAATTTATTTCTATAATTCAGTATTAATAACTATTCTATGAAGAACTTTTAAATATTAATTATAACACAATATATAAATTATTCGCAGTTTTTTTCTATTTTAAGTCACTCATAGAAACATTTTTATTTTGTTTTACACCGTTTTCAAACTCCTAACATGATCTCCAATAATTGACACTGGCCAACAGACACAACCGTGTGCGGCTTGATTTATGGCACCGAGATGATAAGTTACATTCCGCCGATATCAACAAGCCCGAAATCGGAACGACATCGACGTTCATAATTTATAGCACTATCTCATTCATCCGGTTTTGCAGTCCCGGGCCCATGACTTTTATGGCCACGATAATCAGACGATAAGCTAGTTGAGCGGAATGAAAATAAAGTTGCACCGCCTCCAGCGCGAATCCTTTGTAGATGACGCGAATGACGCGTATTTTGAAAAAAAACACCTTCTACACACGACGGTATCGAATGTCTGCTATTCCGATGTCTTATCTTACACTGGCGTTGATGGCTGAGCGATTGTGCCGGAAGTTACGTCTACACCTGGTACAGGGCGCACCGTTTTACCTCTCCCGGAAGGCACATTGAGAACGGAACGTAGAAAACATACCCAGTGGGACAATCGAGAAGTGATGCGTTTCCTTGGCTGCACTGGATGTACTTGGCACAATCGGGTAAATAAGACAACCTTCCGTTAACCAATGTTCCACACGTCACAGGCGGAACCTCCGTCGATGTTTGATCGCCCGGGTTTGGATTTCTTGGAGGACACTCACTGCCGGTATAAGGGAGGCACTCTTCGGCTAGACTGTTGTACACGTACTCGGCAGGACATAGTACCATATCCCAGACACCGCCGCCCAAACAGTTGTACGCGCCGTTACAGCACGCAGGGAATGTATGCCACTGACCATCGAGACCGGTCTCGCACTCGGAGTTGTCCGGGAAATCGTCCTCGTAAAATAATTCACACCACATCACATCCGATCGGGCATTGCGGGTCTGTAGTGCCATCCGAGCACGTGAGTCCACTATGATTTCACCATACGAGCCACCAACAAACAGAAGGCCTATGATCGCCAGATATATCATTGTGCTGATCGCGTCAACTGCGCTTAGTTCTTCAACGGATTTCACCTCCAAAATGACTTGTTGAGACAGTTTCTGTATCGCTTTTATAAATACCACACTACAGATACCAATCGCAATTCGTCTTATCGGCAATAGACACTTGCAATAGCGCTAGACAACTGACCTGTGCAATAAAACCTAGGCAGCCTTCACCTTTATTCGTATCTTTCGTTCCAGCGGGCAAAGTTACAGAAAACAATTTAAATTTCTCCCTCTGATTCTCAACCAATTGCTTTGATTTTTTGTTTGCAATTGTTTGACTGTTGTTCATCTTTGAACTAAGTTGTTTCCCCATTTTGGATTCTTCAAACTAGCAAATAAATCAAATAGCAACGTTCTACACTCAGTTCCGTAATTACCCAAAAACAATAACGCTTATTACCCATTTTCGCCTTCTTTTGATTACACCATTGATAAGACTTTCGATGCTCTAACCAGCTGTAACAAACTGCACCCCAAATTTGTTCCATTCCATTACCGGCGCTATCTCGTCAGCAACTGCATATTCTCGACATTCGATGACGTTCCCCGTCATACTCGGGACAGATGATCTCATCACGTCGGTAATGCGATTTGCGTAAAGTGAATCTCTGCTTCTCTGCTTTTGTACATTGCTCCGATTCAGCTCGTAAATCAATTATCGAACCGTCAAAGAACGCGCTTCTGACTCCTTACACTTACTATCAATTAATGCTTTCATGCCAAAGGTACAGATGAATGCATGCGGTTGATGGAACACGGCAATCTGGGGAACATTGCTGGCAAAGCTGCATTTTGTTGCAATGATGGAGCATAATTTTTGATCAGTTTGATTTAATTTGTGCTCTTACTTAGTACAGCTTTGTTCTCAATATGGAACAGTACAATGATTATAGCTTGAGGAGATGGTTGAGGTATGAAGACGTGAGATACGGTATAGTTTGTTTTATGAAAATGTTTGGTAAAAGAGTTAATAAGTTTTAACCATAATGATCCAGCTTTTAGAGGGTATGGGTGAAATGCCACGACTTGATAAAATATCAGAGATGCGTTAAACACTGGAGAACCTCAAAATGGTTAGTTACTTTTCCTTCAGAGTTTGTAACCAACTTCAGGAGATCCACAATTCGTTCCCGGTTAAGTGAACTGCACCTCAAGAGGGCCTTTACTGTCAGAAATCCAAGGAGCCAAATACTTTACGGAAAGGTTTATCAGTGTCTTTCAGAGTGTTTGTGAGGATTCAAAAGAAGAGTTCTTGCTTAAATGTGTTATACTATCCCAAAAAACAATTGCTTGGAAAGGTGTGTTATTGAAGACGTAATATTGTTGTCTAGATCTCTCCGGCTCCAGCTTCAATTTTCCAAGAAAAGGAATACGAATAGAAGCGCACTGACAAGCAAAGTTAATATATACTTCAGTTGAGAAACCCGGACAAGATCTCACATGTCGCAGACACTGAAACTTCCACCCTGACAAAACTTTCCAACGAAGAAGTCATACATTAGTAATGCGTTACAATTTAGCAGCAAACAAAGGCCACCGTCTGGAGCGAGATGAATGATGCACCTGCACCTGCATGTCAGCGTTTCGTGCCACGGTACCACTGCACGGCATGGTCTGCATCTCATCTATACTGTGAAGATGCTACACCCAAAACACTCATTTGCAGATAGCGAATGAACGACGAACTTCAATCTGTCCGCAACACATTTGCGTTCAGCATTCTGCATCATGTTGGAGATAATATTCTGCCATCAGAAAAGCACAAGTGAAAGGGATGCACCACTTCCGAAAAACCACAGCAACATCCATGCTATGTCTCAACCTCGCCTCGTAACCAACGTGTTAGTACTCGAACCCCACAACTCCAAAATTCTTCCAACAAATATTCGCCCAAGAATCAAACAGTGGGAACACTTTACACCCGCGCGTTGGTTTTCGGTTTTTGCAAAAAGGGAAACACCAACACAAAAAACAAAACGCGCAATTTGTGCTCGGAGCGATTTCTACTAATAGCTGACACAAACGCACCAACCAACCAACCAACACCCGTTGTCTAAATGTTATCCGCGATCCCCCACCACCAAGTACACTGTGTCACAGTGCTGCGCGGTAATGTCAGCGAAAAGCAAAACTTTTTGGCAGCAAAGATCAACGCGAGCTTGGCGTAGCAGCATGCAGTTACGCGCGAGGCTGAAGCATGCTAATGGGTGAAGTGACACCGTGCTTGTGTACTGCGCGATGATGTCTATTGTGCCTTGACGCCTTTCTCCCGCGGGGCACGCACGATACAACATATGAAAAACGTGTGTATGTTTACCCAAACCGGCACCATTCTACGGACGAAACTTTTCAATGTAATTAAAAGCAGATCGTTCTCGGCAGCTACGGGCACGGCATTCGGGGTGCGCAGCGAGTGGCTAACGCACATGGAGACCACCGCGAGGTGTTGACATTGAGTGAGCTGATGAGATTTTGACTCGATTGTCTGACAGGGCCAAATCAAAAAAACACTCCTCCATCCTCCAAACCGAAGCAAAAACTGTCCTTCCGGTGTTTAAAAAGAAAAACGAAAGCGAGCTGTGTTGAAGTGTAAATTATTTCCTCACTCGCTCGCTTATTTTTCCGCCACAGTCCAACCCAGTCTTGCTTATTAGGTTTTGGGAAGCTTCAGGAGTATGTGTTTAGGCTTCATCAGGCATACAAGCACGTGCTGAACTAATTGCTAAGTCTGCATGTTTAGATGACGTTTGCATGCCGCGCTGATCTGGGATAAACATTATGCTTTCCCAAATTAGTTTTTACATATATTCTTTGAAACAAACAAACTTCAAAATAAAATTTCTCAAAGTATCCAAAGTCCATAAGGATTTTGAAAATAGCGTGATTTTGACCTTATCAGTAACTATCTTCACCTCTGCTTTCAATTGCAATTAAACTTACAATATGTGTAATATTTTCATATCTTTTCAATCACTTTGAGGAGAGTTACATTAGATCGCAAAGAGTATATTTAAACAAATTGATAAAGCAAATTCAACAAAGCTATTAAATTGGAGTCTAGTACAGCAAAAGACTCTCACCTTTTAATTTATCTTCCATAAAGTTAAAGCAGGCAAGGCAGAAAGGGGATCTGAACATTCCTTTACTATTTATTATGTAAATTTAAATTATTTCTGTTCTACCTTTCAGAAAAGGAAAAACAACATTTGCACATGGTAACATTCCTTCCGCGAACTGAAGCGTTCGAACACATCATAATTCTCGCTGAAAAGAAATCGTAAACACCGAATGCAATTTTGTTCTTTCAACCCACCAACCCAGTATCACAGAACATCCCACAAAACGATTCCCATACACACCCATCCCTGTTTTTCTGCGTTCACCCTTTACCACCCATCCCAACCCAGCCCCTGGTGAACAAGACGGCTTTCTTCACGCGGGTGTACATGGCCCATCCGCGGTGCCATTATGCTAATTTTACGATTTTACTTTCGCACATCTGGTGCTCGGGAGTTTGCGCTTGGGCTCGCGGCAGTCCCGGTAATGATTTGTAATCGTTTGCAATTTCGACCATTTAAAATATTTATCCGCGTGTTGGAGTATCCACTTGCTGTTGCCTTCCGGCCGTTACCACCCCGGGAGGGGCCAATGAAGCGATCTCGGTGGGTTTTTTTTTGGTTTTGTTTAAGGTAATTAGGCATTAGAAAGCTTGCCCGTTCATCGAAAAGGATTGTGTGCGCTCAACTAAGTTAAGCCGTGTAGATTGCAGCACAACGGTTTTCATAAATTTAAATTTATTCCCCAAAATGGTTCACAACTTGGCGTGTGGTCGGCAACAACGGCCCATCACCTATCCTCCGGAATATTTCCCAATAGGCGGTTGGCCTATCCGAATGGTGCTGAAAATTTATGAAGCTGCAATATTTGATGTAATTTGAATAATAACGTTTAGCTCATTGGGCCATTTTGTCCATTTTCGATTAACTATTTCCCGCGTACACAAAAGGGCCGCTCCCAGCAGGCGTACAGTGGTGTACGCCCGTTTAACCACTTGCAAGCAAAAGCGCGAAAAACCCCCGGCTCCAGCACTAATTCCCTTTGAGCGGCTCGATGATTGGAGCCGCGAATTTAGTCACAAATACTTAAACGGCTTACGGAACGTAACGTGCGCCCCGTCCCGTGACGGCCATCACCACCGTCTGCATTTGTTTTGCTTTCCAATTAACCACGACCAACGTTTGTTACAGGTTACAGGACGCGCCGTGGCAGTGCATGGCGGAAAACATATTTTGTCGCTTTAAAATATCCGCACCACCGTGGAGAAGGAAGCAGCAATCCCTTCCTGCAAACGATTGAACTCACTTCGAGCGATTGAACTTCGATATAAATAATTTAGCGTAATTTGATAAATTAGCTATCGAATAAATATTTATAGTGCCGATGAATAATTTATCGAGCACGCGATATGCGCACTTTCTAAGCGAGTCCTTCAGTCCCCCCATTTCGCAGTGGAAGAATGGCTAGTATTTGTGCATACTATTTTCGACACCACGGCAGCTTTGCGGTTCACCGCCACACGCGTGAAGGGTGGAAATCGAGTGGAAAACAGTTCACTTTTCATTTCGGTGCAAATTACAAGCGCCGGTATGCAAATTTCGTTCATAATCTAACGCAATGAGGGGGGTGGGTGGAGAAAAGGGGGTAAGGGGGTGCATTGTCGATATATTTGTAAATAGAACCAATCGAAAGCGGTTCGCTGATTCAGGGCAGTGGAGTGGCCAACCAAAATTTTGTTAAATGAAAATTCCAATCCTGTGAGTCTTTTATTTATCCCAAATCCCCGTAATTGCTTCCTATTTGCTACAATGTGGTTGTTTTTGTCCTTCAACAAAATGGCAAGTTTGTTGTGCATTTTTTTTCTCCTTCAAATCAATTCCTCCCTCATGTCCGTTATCACTCTAATCGGGTATCGGTTAACTCCATTACATGACAGAGTGCCGTATCGTTATCGTAACCGCCGGTCGTGTTGCGCGCGCTCTTTTCCGGTGCAACGGCCGTTTCCGTGGCTGCTGGCGGTTCAATTGCGCACAGTCAATCCGGCTGACCCGCGTTACCCGGATCCAGCCCAGTTCCGATCCGGTGCTTTGATAGCGCAATGGATGACGGTTCCTGGATGGCGGCAACCATTTGGTATCTCGGTTTTGGTAACCCTTTGAAGCACCGACCGATACCTCCCGGCTCTCAATAATGTTGGGCGCACTCCGTTGTACTGTCACCCATGCGGACCAACCCATCGAACCAGTGACGAACGTTACGATAGCTGGGGAATGGGAGCCCGGATCGACAACGAAAATGAAGCCGTTTATTAAAGCGTTTGATGTTGTTTCAACTATAATGTGCGTATTAATTTCCACCGTACCCGGGCTGGTGGTTGGTTTTGTCCGGTACTTATAAGGCACCGGGACGCAGATGTTGTGTGAATGGAAATAGATATGTGCACTGATGGCGGGAACAAACATAAACGGAAGCAGTACAAGGGTGTGGACCTGTTTCCTGCTAGTTTGTCGTTTATTACACAGCATCTCTCTTCCTGTGTCGCAAACGGGACACCACATGGCAAAAGCGAAGCTACCACCATATTCATCATCATCAGTGGTATCACATAGTACGGATTGGGCCACGATTACTGGCAGTCGAACGATGGAGGTTTTTGGCAAACTGTTTGAACAACATTTCATTGGACAACTGAACGATTCACATGTTCGGATACTGAGAGAATTTTGTATCCTAAAAGGATTGACAGTTTGTTTACAAAACGAATTCAAAACATGAGAATTACATTGGAAAAAATCTACCAGTGTTGACCAACAAGACTGCGTGGTGTCACTCATGTGACAATCTGCCTTAGAAAACAATAACATAATTTCAGACATCATGATATACTGTAAAGTGATATTCTTCAAAAATTGGCTTTTCTGTGGTTATTTTCATAAATTTTCGAATCTCGAAATTCAAATGGATATCAAACAGATGCATCAAACAAAAATGTATTTTCATGATATTACCCTCATCTCTAAAACCCTTCACCATTAAAAACTCTGCAAGTCGCAGATCTAGAATCTTAACATCTATTTCCTTTGAAGAGGTCCCTAATGTATTTGGGAAGTTATCTATTTATAGCGTATAGAGCTGGCACCGGTTTACATCGCCTGGTAAACAGAAACCGAAGGGCTCGTAGAAGATGTAACCGTCATTGCACGCACGTTCGATATAATATTCTCCCGAACACTCCAAATATCTTACACAGCTTTTAATCGATGCAGTTCGTTTACCAGCTGACGTACACCGGTCACCGACTTGTGGACTATCTGACGTAGATTGATTAGTGGTCGTTGTTACAACATCCGTCGTTGATTCTACAGCTACTTCATCATTTAAATATGAGAAACAATTAGCTATCGCATAATTGCAGTTAGTCAACAGGTTACTCGGTGGTGAAAAGCATGCTCCTGTTCTGCTGTAGTTGTCACACATAATGACACCATTCAAACACACTTTCGAGGGAACTGCTACTCGTTCGGCGTAATCTTTACAGAACTCATGCGACTGTTCCATATATTTCGCAGATGTACAGGCTGTCCTATTACCACATTCTGCCACAGGGAAGATTGCTCCGTCCGGGATTTCGGTACTTGTTATTACAAACTCCGTAGTGGTTGTCACAGGTGCCGCAGTACTACTCAGGTATGAGAAACAACCCTCGATCGCATCATTGCAGTTGGTCAATAGGTTACTCGGTGGTGAAAAGCACGCTCCTATTCTGCTGTAGTTGTCACACAAAATTACACCATTCAAACACACTTTCGAGGGAACTGCTACTCGTTCGGCGTAATCTTTACAGAACTCATGCGATTGCTCCATATATTTCGCAGATGTACAGGCCGTCCTATTACCACAAGCTTCGACAGGAAAAATTGGGTTATCGATGGTTTGGCCAGCAACCATTACCGTGGACACTAAAAGAAGTAATGCCAAATATGCCATTCTACTCAGTGTGTACAGTGGGTTTAACGTTTAGTTTAGACAGTCACCAGTCACAACGCGCGCCGTGCCTTTTATATCAGTTATAGCTCGTATGCATTTATCACATCCAAAAATGAAGAAGGTACATCATTAACGACGCCTTGATTTTTTTTAGTTTACGACACTCATAACTGATTTGATAAAGTACTTGAGGGAAAGAGAGTCACCCACATCGATACATACGGATAGGAACATTTTAAACGCTTTGCTTTTAAGAAACCCTTTTGCACACCTAATGTTTTATAGCATGTTGCAATATAAACGCTATCAGTTCGAGATTCAATTAACACCCTGAAACATGGATCACGTGATAGATATGTTAAATAAAATTGAGTAAATACCCTGTGAGTAGATTTGTTTAAATCAATTATTGTTTTATTGGGTTGGGATTGCGGTTTAGGTGACAACAAAGATAATACGATCGCCACGATAGTGTAGATAATAGATTTAATTAACACCATTCTTCATAGAGAGACGTAATAACACACGCAACCGGAACACAATTCAACACAACGCTGTGTTGATCGATCGTATGTAAATAATAATCAATAGCACCATCTTGTGCGATCTTCATCGCTTTTCTCCCACTGACCATCGAGCCATACAATGTCATACGTCTACGCATTGTCGGGTAATTAGAATTAATCGCCTCCCTCACAGAACTACACCCTGACCGTCTCTCCACGGTACTCCATTTGCAATGTGTATTGAATGTGCACAAACTATGATTTAATTCTTGCACCCATTCTCTGGCGCGAACTAGAAAACCATCTGCACTGCGGGATGTGTCCCCACTGATGTTATGTGTGCGTGCGCGACGATGTTCTTGTTAAAGTAATTAAAATGCGTTCTTGGATCGGCCACGTTTCTTCACTAGTGCCAAGTGTCGCACCACTACCGCAAGAAGTTTATTCCGACTAAGAAAAACGCGATCTCTTCTGCCATATGTGGTGCGATCGCAGGCTCAGACTGATCTCGTAGTATAAAAAGATCACCAAATTCAGCCAAAAGTTCAGTTGTTCGGGTGGTGTTATCATGTACACACTGGAAGCTGGTCCCACCCCAAGTGTTTGAGTTTCGGAAGAAAGTGCCGTGAAGTGATCGTGTGAATCTGAGGAGCGGTTTCGGTAGTGTTTAACCCACTGAGTGTTCTTGGTGAAGCTTACCCTGAAGTAAGTTGGGTTGTTCGATTGTGAGTGTAGGCCCGTGTGTGGATGTGTTTGCTAATGCTAGAACAATTGCTCAAGGACTTCCTGAGATGATTGTTTGCAAAAAAATCTTCAAACTGCGTTCAACACGAGAGTTGCAAGTGTTTTCTTTATTTCGAAGTTCTATTTCGGTGTTTTTATCGTCTAGTAGCCACCAAGTGCTTATGCTGATAGCGCGGCAAACGACAACGTGTGGATGATGTGAAATTGAAATTAGACCACGCATTACTGGTGCAGTGAACCAATTTGATAATGACACAAAATTGGGTCCTAAACAGACGTCTAATTTTTCCCCGGGCCCATCTTAGCCATTCATGTTGTAGGAATGGATTCTTATCAGTGTTTGAAAGCAACCCGGCGGCTGCTGTTTCTACAGTTGCACATGCGGTCATTAAATTTAGTACAGTGGCTCGCTTGTCATCGTTTAGTTCGGTTTGATATATCTGTTAATTGAGTGTTTCGTGTGTTCTACCTCTACTCTCCAGAATATCCGAAAGGACGCGAACAACGAACATGTGCTAAGGGAGAAGTCCAATAACCCGAACGGAGGATAAGCCTACGCATCACCATGAAGTTCCGTCTCGGACGTCCGCTTCTTCTGGCGGTGTTCTTTATCATAGTGATAGTTGCCGATCAGATACGATGCGACGATGAACCGCCGACTGCCTCGGTTAAACCGGTCAAAAGGAAGTCCAAAAAGAGCAAATCGAAAAAGTTAGCACCAAAGAACCTAAAAAAAGTGCGCCCCGATCGTCCACAAGCCGATCGGCCGCAGGCACAAGCACCGGAATATGATTCGGCATACGATTATGGGGATAACTACGACTACGGGACGGATCCCGATTATGATGGTGAGAGTGGTAAGTATGCATGCAAAGGGGTGTATGAATGACCATCATCTGCTCCATCGTTTAATATGCTGGATGAATTAAAATCGGAGATCTATTTGCCAGCTGCTTGAGGAATAGCGATCTTCACACAGATTGATGGTATGATGTAATGGTTTTGCGGTCTACTTTCAGTAAGCGCTCGCAATCCAGATGCTGGATTCCGACAGCCGGATGACGAAGTCCCACGCGTCTCGACGACAACAACCACCACTACGCGAGCACCCGAACCAGAACCGATAATACAACCCTTCACCTGTCACCATGAGGGCAAGTGGTACCGGGAAGCGGAAGTGTTCCAGTCTGGCTACAAAGGTTGTGCCACGTGCCGCTGTCGAAATGGTTCGATACAGTGCGACGAAGCAGACTGTCCACGTGTCATTCCGACTACAACAACCACAACCACCACAACGACCACAGAGAAGCCGGAGTTCGATGCGTCGGCTGTTGGTAATCGATTGCCAGCAGCTCCTTCCGGTGAGCCGGGCATACCTGGTGAGGCGGGACAACCTGGTATACCAGGTACGCCCGGTATTCCCGGACCACCAGGTCCTCCCGGTCCGGCACCAGATCTAACATTCTACACACAACAGATGCAAGAAACCATGGGTGGAGCTGATAAAGGCCCCGGGCCAGAAAACTTCCAGTTCATGCAAGCTCAGGTCGGTCCAGTTGGTCCACGTGGCCCGCCCGGTCCAACAGGTGCTACAGGACCGCAAGGATTCCAAGGAACACGTGGTGAACCAGGTGAATCAGGACCTCCTGGTGTTGGTGGACCACCCGGTCCACGTGGGTTACCCGGACCTCCCGGTAAAGATGGCACCGCGGGTGATGATGGTGAAGTTGGACCGCAAGGTCCTGTTGGATTACCGGGACCGCGTGGATTGCCGGGTATGCCCGGAGTGCCGGGTCTAAAAGGCCACCAGGGTCTACCAGGACCCGAAGGAATGAAAGGCGAAACTGGATCAGTGGGTGAGAAGGGATCCGTTGGAGCTACAGGACCAGCAGGAGTGCCTGGAGCAGTTGTAAGTAGATGTGTAATGTAGTTGAATGATTTGCGATATTTTAATATTGTTCTTCCATTAATAGGGACCGGCAGGACCTCGAGGGGAGAGAGGACGCGAAGGCCCACCGGGACCATCTGGTTTGAGAGGCATTGATGGAATTGCTGGACCACCGGGACCACCGGTAAGCAGTTATTACACATTGAAAGCATTTGCATTTTTTTATTTACGCTACATTTAACCTGTAGGGTCCCGTAGGTAAACAAGGTCCGCCAGGCTTTCCCGGAAGCAACGGAGCAAAGGGAGACATGGGAGGAGCCGGTCCAAAGGGTAGTCAGGGCCCTCAAGGTCCTCGAGGTGAATCTGGTCGTCCAGGACAACCGGGAGAACCAGGCTTGAATGGTCCACCGGGTAAAGACGGAGTGTCTGGAGAGAAAGGAAGTCCCGGATCCCCTGGAATAGCGGGTCCCCCTGGATTCCCTGGCCCTCGAGGCGCACCGGGTGCCAATGGAAGTCCTGGTGACGCTGGTACGAAAGGTGAACCAGGTCTACCGGGCGAGCGAGGTTACAAAGGAGAAGCAGGTATTAAGGGTGAAGGGGGTATTCCCGGACCTCGTGGCCTGCCGGGAGCAGTGGGTCCGGAAGGAAAGCGAGGCAAAAGAGGAATGAAGGGGCCCACGGGTCTTCCGGGACCGCAAGGAGAACGTGGTTTACCAGGATCTCCTGGACTACCCGGTCCCGACGGTGCACAGGGTGTTAAGGGCCAATCGGGAGATCGCGGTGCGATGGGACCTCAAGGTCCGAAAGGATCCAGTGGAGATCCTGGACCACCTGGAACACAAGGTATGCAGGGTTTACGTGGACAACCGGGACGGCCGGGTGCACAGGGTAAGGCCGGCACACCAGGAGAACGTGGATTGCCCGGAGCAGACGGCAAAGTTGGTGAACCGGGACCTCAAGGTTTGCAAGGTTTGCCCGGACCGATGGGATTGCCCGGTGATAAGGGATTCACCGGGGAACCCGGAAAAGACGGAGATATTGGACCTCCTGGCCCTGTTGGACCGAGAGGTGATGCTGGTAAGGATGGACCGCCAGGAATTTCGGGACCTCCAGGTCCTCCCGGAAACGACGGTGATAGAGGTCCGCCAGGTACGCCTGGTCCTAGAGGATTCCAAGGATTACCGGGGACACCGGGTAATGCTGGAGCGCAAGGAAAGGATGGCCAAAATGGGCCACCTGGACCTCCTGGTCCCGCTGGTCAGCCTGGTATTCGAGGTGAGCGTGGTTTCCCTGGAGAAAGAGGACCGGTTGGAACGCCTGGAACGCCAGGTTTACGAGGAGAACCAGGAGCACAAGGAAACGATGGACCACCGGTTAGTTGACATTGCTGAAATCTACTCTACAACCTTTACAAGTATTCTATACATTTTCATACAGGGTTCTCCCGGGCCTAATGGCATGAAAGGACATCAAGGAGCTCCTGGTATGGTAGGTCTTCCGGGATTGCGTGGCCCAGCAGGTCCTGCGGGAGACAAGGGAGAACGTGGCAGCTCCGGTCCACCCGGACCAGAGGGACCTGCTGGACGTGTTGGAGAACGAGGACTGCATGGTCCCATGGGCCCTCCAGGTCCTCCAGGAGAACCGGCCGAAAAGGGTGAACCAGGAACTCCAGGAATCCCGGGTGAACCTGGAGCACCTGGAGCAGTTGGTGATCGAGGTGCAGTTGGTCCGCAAGGTTTGCAAGGATTCCCCGGGCCCCAGGGTCCTGTTGGAACGCCGGGAGCAAAGGGCGATCGTGGAAATATGGGACTCAAGGGTGAACAAGGTAATTCTGGACTACCAGGCGTGCCTGGTGAGCCTGGACCACAAGGGTTGATCGGTCTGACCGGATCTAAGGGAGCACGAGGGGAGCCGGGATTGCGCGGTGAAACGGGACCAATGGGAACACCAGGACGTCCAGGAGATCAAGGACCGATTGTAAGGATGATAAACCATTTTAATCCGAAGATGAATACACATAATGAACTTCTTTTACAGGGTCAAACGGGCAATCCGGGTGCAACAGGAACAGCGGGAATGCCAGGTCTTAAAGGAAATCCGGGAGATAGTGGTCGACCCGGAAACCCAGGTCCACCTGGCATGCCCGGACAGCAAGGCATAGAAGGAATTAAAGGAGAAGCAGGCAGTGATGGACCTCCGGGACCACCCGGAAATCAGGGTCCACAAGGTGTACCAGGCGATCGCGGCCTACCTGGACTTCCTGGTCCGAGCGGTGCTCAAGGTTTGAGAGGGATGCGGGGAGCTGCCGGTGAACCTGGAACTCCCGGTAAACCAGGAAATGATGGTCCACCAGGTGCGGCGGGTCTTTTAGGACCACCCGGCCCACCAGGACCGACGGGTGACACAGGACCGGAGGGATCGCCAGGAAAGCAAGGACCGCCTGGAATTGCTGGACGAACGGGTGACAAGGGACCGATCGGAAATCCTGGAGCTCAGGGCACATCTGGTGCACCAGGACTACCAGGGCCGCCAGGGCCGCAAGGTCCTCTCGGACAAACGGGTGAACGAGGATTACGCGGTGAAAACGGGCCACAGGGTGTAGATGGTCCTCCTGGACCTCGAGGCAAACCGGGTCCTCCCGGTTTGGAAGGTCCCAAAGGAGAGAATGGAGAGCCTGGCCTCAAAGGTACTAAAGGCCATCGAGGACTGATTGGTTTGCAAGGTTTACCCGGTCCAGCCGGACCGACAGGAGATAAGGGTAACGTGGGTAACGAAGGACCAGCCGGGAAACCCGGAGAGGCTGGCCCTCGTGGACCGCCTGGTCGCGATGGATCGCCAGGACTTCAGGGAATGCTTGGTTCGGCAGGACCTCGTGGTCCACCTGGAAATGATGGTAAAAATGGACAACCAGGACAACCTGGACCGCCGGGACCTCCTGGACCTCCAGGCGATGGTGTCGGATACGATGCGGCTGCTCTGGCTGCTCTGCTTGGCCATGGACAGATGAGCAATACGAAGGGCCCCGATCCGAACATGGGCGACGAGCCCATGAATCTTGGCCGTGTGTTCGAACTGACCGACGAGGAACGCCAGAAGCTTGTTGAGAATGCGTACGAAAAACTGAAGACTGCCTTTGCAACCTTCAAGAAACCGGACGGCAAGCAGACTTCTCCGGCGAAGACCTGCCGCGATTTGTTCGCTGCCCACCCAGAGTTTACCTCTGGGCATTATTGGATTGACCCGAATGAAGGTGACGCACGGGACTCGATTCTAGTGTACTGTGACGAGGAAAAGAAGGCATCTTGCATACTTCCACAACCCCTCCGTACCAAGGAATTGTACTACGACGGTGACGAACAGGAAGTTTGGCTGGGCGAACTCAAGGAAGGCATGAAGATAAGCTACAAGTCGGACAGTAATCAGATCGGTTTCCTGCAACTACTCTCAGCAAGTGCCTCACAGAACGTTACATACCATTGCCGAAACAGTGTGGCGTTCTATAACAAGGAGAAGAACAGCTACAGGCAGAGCCTGAAATTCCTCGCCTGGAACGATGCGGAACTAACGGCTCGAGGTCCGCAGCGTCTGCGGTACGAAGCCCTCCAAGATGACTGTCAACATCGTACGGCACATTACAGCCAGTCCGTGCTGAGCTACAGTACCGATAAGCCGATGCGATTACCCATCATCGACATTGCGATTCGTGACGTTGGTGAGGCACATCAACAGTTCTGGATCGAGGTCGGAGCCGTGTGCTTCCAGTGAGTGACGGGAGAAGAAAAACGGAGAAAGTACATCGGGGTTATGGGAAAACGGGTACAGCAACAAAAGGAGCGAGTGGCGATGCTGGCAATGAAGCGATTGTGATGACTATTTCCTTAGGGAACAAGGGTGTCGATTCCTCTTCGTGCTTTAAACTCCGCAGAAGATGCAAAGTGGATGCAGGTGCGATAACATCTTGGTAGCAGGATCTTTGCCTTATCTGCTGGAGTAAGGAAGCACGTGCGCGTGTTGTGTGTGTGTACAAAAAAATGAGTAATAAAGTAATTTAACGGTAACATAATCTGAAAAGCTTGTAACTAATTTAGGAGAAGTTGTTCACACGATGACTTCAACGACGTGAATCAACGTGGCTGGGTATACCAAGTAAGCTTCACTGCTTTACATTACAAAGAAAATATCTTAAAATCAGCAGTGCAAAAGCTGCAAACCGCTGTAAAAGAAATGCACCGCTGTAATAATTAAACCACTAGCGACACCTAGTTTTCATTCTATAGACTACACCTTCACATTGAAATATTTCAACATGAAATTTCTGCTCAAGTAATAACCATTGAAATAATTCAATGCTGTCATCGTCTTCCTTTGTAAAACAGCATTTGAGATTTGCAATGAAATTTTAATTACCATCGCCATTACAGATAAAGAAAAAATACAATGGGATAAATAGCAGCATGTATTGTACGTTATAATAATTAAAATATTAAATGAAATGCAATTTAGCGCTTAGCCTTAAACTGTAAGGAACTTTCAGGCACTCGGAATAAATTCGAGACTACATAGAACCATCGTTCGATCTAGTTCTTGAGCTGGTGATCGAGCAACAAACTGCGCAACATTGTCCAGCTGAGGACACGGGGAGGCATGAAGGTGTAATGGAATTATAATTTATCATTACACACACGAAATGGACAGTTATGTTACGATTCTCGTGAAGATCGTCGTGCGCTACCCTCGAGGCTGATTGGGGCAAGACGATCCCGGCATGATGTCTCCCAATGTGCAACAGTACATCATGAGAAAATATTTCCGACGCAGAGCAACCTAACCGAGAAAAGTGTTACTGTGTTGTCGTACCGCAAGGCGTCCCGTGTCCGTGAGATGCAGCTTCTGGATGTGATGGCGATTAATCTCGGATCAAACACGGATGCAGATGAGCAAGAGCTGGCCGAACGACCTCACGCAACGTTGCCATCGGGGTGTCTCTGCTGGCCGAGTTGTGCTGTCCGGCTAATTATTATCTCCCACAGGTTTGCCGTTGCCTTATTATCATTCCGATGATCGTTGGAGGTTGGAGAACTAGCCTGACAACTGGCCAGTGACATGAGATGCTGTTTCGAGTTCCAACGGGGACCTCCACTACGGTGTGTAGTTCGCTAAATGGTCATAACGTGCATTCAGTAGCACGAAGACGAACATGGTTAAGATGAGTGTCAAGGTGCGACTCTTGCAAAGTGCTTACAAATTGAGTGTGATCACTTCTTTGCATCCTCCAAGACACATGAACAGCGTTTAAAAGAAGGCGCCTTAGATGATCAAAATCAGTGATCTTATCTCGATCTTAAACAATGGACGAACGATCGAGGTGGGGTTCGAAATTTGCATATCGGATCTTCTTGAAGGGCCGATCGAATAAACGGATAGGATGGAGAGTTGAATACATTGTCGTGGAATGCTCAAGATTCTAATGGCTCATTTGGAAGGGGAAAATTCGTGTTTGACTTGGTACTTTGAATGAAGTGATGTTCTAAATCTTTCATACATGCAGTGGACATAGTCCTGAGAAACATGATTACAATTCTCCAATTTCACAACAGAATCGCCATCTCTTCTTGGGACAGCTCGTTACAACACGACGACAGCTGTGCAAACAGTCGTGAACTTCCATTTAGTGGCACCTGTTTCGATCACTCCCAGACTTCGGAGGGATCGAACAACCACGGAACTACACTCGTCCCACCCCTCAACTAGTCTTACCATATCCAAACATATCGCCATCATGAATCATACAAATCCACCACGACAGTCCTACAACGAGTACGACGGTGTTTCGGGTTGCCAGTCGGTCGCCACGGAACGGATTCCACGTTCGCACAGTAAGGTGCAAATGGGCATGTTTTTGTGTGGGCCGAAACATATCATCAAGATAGGCGGTGTGACCAGGCCTCTAACTGTGGAAAGATTGCCAAACACATTCCACCAGTATTTGTATTGGTCAGATTTATGCACACCGTAGTACAGCATAGTCGATTCCTGGGTAACTACCATGTGGTTGCGTCTGAGAAGTTATAGGTTTAGGGATCATAAAGGTACACTTGCTGGGAAGGAATGTCTTTTTGGTGCTTCACTGCACTTGTCCGGAAGGGATGTTGTTTTGTTACTGAAAGTCTGCTGTAAATCTGTTCAATACAGCAAAGAATTAACTGTAGACATTTCCTTCCAATATTCGTTTCAACTAAGAGATCGATTTTTATAACAGATAAGTAATGATTTGATGAGAAGAGAGAGAGAGAGAGTAATTTTAGAGAAACATTCGCCATTTCCCATCTACAGAGACGGTGCGTCAAAGCAACGATAATTGTTCAATTATGGGCCATTTCATCCTAGGAAATGATTCAATTAATGATCCTCCTGATATCAAATGGTAATTCCTATCGAATCTAATGGATTATGCAGATTCAAAGACTTCCTTCTTCGTGTGTGTCTAAACACCGTTCCAGGACGCCGTCGCCTGTGATAAGCTAATTTTTATTATTATACGCAATTACAATTTTTCAACTACGAACGGTTTGCTTCGTCTTAGCTTCTAATCAAAAGGGGGCAAATAACAAGATTATGGAGCAGTTAATGCAAAACGAGTTGGAGCTTTGAGCATTACATTACTCACTGAGCAGAAGCTCGATAAGATTGACCAATCTGTCGAGTGGTTTGTTTGGATCTGACACTCGATTCAATCAATTCGAACTATTTCCATCTCAGCCCACAGTTAACTCCGTTTCAGCCATGACAGTTTGGGTTGGTTCCACTGTTCGTTAGTCGGTTTGATCGTGAGTTCAGCTCAGGCAGTGCAATAAACGACCACCAGAAGCACTCAACTGGCGCAAAGTTTATGCATCCGAGTGACATAATAATTAGCGCCGCTACCAACCAACCGACGGCGACATTCGGGACGGACGACGATTGCGCTCACGATTTGCGCGAGATATCACCCAGAAATGAGGTCGTTAATTATTGTAATTGTGTACTGTTTATATTCTGCGCTAAGCTTCCTGAGCCACAATTAGCCAAAGCTTTACGACGCAGCGTGTGCGCGCGTTGGGAAATAATTTGTTGGTACCGATTGGGTCGCAGGAAAAATGACTCTTTTTTATGTGTAACATACTTTATTAACCTAAATACTTACGCTAAAAATATGTGTGCATGATGCACACACAAACGAACGATAAAAAAGACATCGCGTGCCTTTCGCGAACAAACCCGATCGCGCTATCATTTCAATAATGGACTGTTTGTTTTATGAAACATCGAGCTGTGGCGGTATCAAGCTGATCGGATCGCGACTTGAGCTCTTCGGGTGCAGACGATGAACCAGCACAGCTCACTTTGGGGGGTCTTCCTTTCGGACTGCTACTGGAAGACGTCCCATCGGGTCAAGACAACTCCAGACATTTCATTTGTGCCATTTTACAACATTTGTATTTAAATTAGCTTGTATCTGATTCAATTCCCGGCAGCACCAGAAGCGATCTAAATATATAGAAAATAAAGAATAAACAGCAAAGAAACCCAACGGACGTCCAGGGAATCGCAAAACTCCCTCTGTGTTGGGTCATGCTGTGGACTGTGGGTTTTGAGACTTGTGCCAGAACGGTTCCTTGGAATAGTAGTGGGAAGAAGCGGTTGTGAGCAATATCTCCATCATGATTCAAAACATAAATGTGAATAAAAGAGGCAAATCTAGGAATGTGTGGTTTAAGTAGGAAGCTTTGAGTACATGCTTTACGTGATCAGTAAGAGTCTCCGCGCACTAATGAGCGTGAATTGATAAGGCAAGAATTCCTAATGCTCTATGGGGTATTGTGTAGAGCTCCTTTCCTTGTTAGGTCTGGTTTATTCACATTGAATTGCTTCCATTACTTTTAAAAGAGCACCAAGAGAATGTTAAAAGCACTTTAATACAGCGCGAGCAATAATGTATTAATTCTTATCAAATGATACATTTTATATGCCACGGAATGTAGGAAAATGCGATTGCAGTTCCAATACAACATATTTTACACCACAATTAAGCATTATCGATACTTAATGTTCATCCCCTCAAGGTATTCTCGCTTCCGGGAGTAAAAGCTCGCCGAATCCAGTTCCTACGCCATCTCACAGGTCTTTAGGCGAAGGAATGCATTTGGAGTTCATGATTCGTTTGAAAGCAAAGTGTGAAGAGTCAGCAGGGGTTCGAAAGGTGTTCCAGTGTTACTTCGTGTGAGTAACTCCTTCTCGCATGTTGAACTCCAATGACAGTTGTGAGGAGTTGTGGGAATGAACTATAGGCAAAGTCAGGTGGATTACTCTGGAAAAGAGTTGTGACTGTTGATAAGATTGCCATTGCCTGAAGCTATACAGGAAAGCGTTGAAGGAAATGGATACAATTCTACATAAGTTGAGATTTTTTATATTTGTTTGGAATACTTTAAAGGAAAAACATGTCACTTGTCGATTATAAACTACACTAGTCTACTTGCATAAATAATTCTTCTACAACATTTTTCTCCTCCGCTCAACATCATTGCTAGCGGATGTTTAATTACAACAAGTAATTAAAACCCAACCACCTCGGTATATTAAACAAAGCACCTGCAATAAAGTAAACCCCTGGCATAATTGCAAACACTAAACGATTACAGAGGCAGAATAACTCCACCTCGGGTGTGGACGGTACGTTCCCCGACAAGAACATGCACACAGAACAACGTTTAACATATGATAATTCGATCAGCGTTTTGCTTTGATCATTTAACAGGCGACATTTATAACATCTCTTTTTTATGATCTACCCTCACGTGGAGGACCGTGGAAGGAGAAATCAATTACATGAACATGATTTCTTATCACATAAATTAAGGTTGGCAAAATGAAAGCAGCAACTTTAGAAGGTTGCGCATCTGTTTTATGACCTCCGTAAACCATGAAATTGAAGGAAAACTTCCGGTGAAGTGATCCCGGCGTAATAAATTTGGTTATGTAAAGAATCGCGTACATGTTTAGATTCATTAAAGGCTTAAAATGAATAATACTAATAGCTAATCTACTGGCTTTCAGGATCGAGGTATGGTATAAGTACTGCAAAGAGGTGTATGTGATGTTAAGACATGTAAATCGACCACGCGTCCAATGAATATTCATTACAAGAGTACATATTTCAATTACTTATGCATTTCTTCTGTGATGTACAACAACTTGTAATGAAGTCACATGGAAAGCGTCTTGGAAAGAGTATCTTAGCTCTTCCAACCACACGCAATAAGGATAAGATACACGCGAGCGCCAACAACTCTCTCACCCAGACAGGATATCCTTTTGCGAGTGGATGTGCGTTGTCTCGGGAGATGTCTTTTGCATATCTTTCAACTTGCGTTGCGTGATTTATCTTCGGACGAACGCTCGCCTCCGTCAAGAAGACAAGTGAATTCGTTTCCTTTCGATCGAACTCGTTTCGATCTTGCAAGTCTGGTGCGTAGGGAAAGAGAAATCAGCTGTTATTTAATGTGGGAAGGAACTGTACTGAAAAACCTGTCCCGAAATTACGGAAAGATACTGTTGTGAGAGGAGAGTGTGACCTTACATAAAAAACTTGTATTGTGGTTTCTGATCAGTTGTTTGCAGATTGGAAATGGATAGTGATGAAGTCATTGCTGTACACTCTTCAAAAAGATTGATCGATTGGTCCCATGTTCGTTTGGAGGAGATTTGTATTACAAAACGATTTGTTTGTCATATGTCCGATTAATACCAAGTATAAGATATATATTAAGATATATTTTAAACTGACATTCAACCAATTCAGTGACAAGCAAAATGTAAAATGAAATCTACGCAAGCAGACAATACTGACGGTGCAATACAGGCAACAGACAAGTACTTCCCACTCGGAAACGGGAACAGGTTTTATGATGGTGTTGGAAACGAGCACGACGATTGGTGTCGGAAATGTAACCACAACCTCAAGCGTGC
>KB663943.1:10211836-10224392 GCA_000349025.1 Anopheles minimus | reverse complement strand
TAAGTACTGCAAAGAGGTGTATGTGATGTTAAGACATGTAAATCGACCACGCGTCCAATGAATATTCATTACAAGAGTACATATTTCAATTACTTATGCATTTCTTCTGTGATGTACAACAACTTGTAATGAAGTCACATGGAAAGCGTCTTGGAAAGAGTATCTTAGCTCTTCCAACCACACGCAATAAGGATAAGATACACGCGAGCGCCAACAACTCTCTCACCCAGACAGGATATCCTTTTGCGAGTGGATGTGCGTTGTCTCGGGAGATGTCTTTTGCATATCTTTCAACTTGCGTTGCGTGATTTATCTTCGGACGAACGCTCGCCTCCGTCAAGAAGACAAGTGAATTCGTTTCCTTTCGATCGAACTCGTTTCGATCTTGCAAGTCTGGTGCGTAGGGAAAGAGAAATCAGCTGTTATTTAATGTGGGAAGGAACTGTACTGAAAAACCTGTCCCGAAATTACGGAAAGATACTGATGTGAGAGGAGAGTGTGACCTTACATAAAAAACTTGTATTGTGGTTTCTGATCAGTTGTTTGCAGATTGGAAATGGATAGTGATGAAGTCATTGCTGTACACTCTTCAAAAAGATTGATCGATTGGTCCCATGTTCGTTTGGAGGAGATTTGTATTACAAAACGATTTGTTTGTCATATGTCCGATTAATACCAAGTATAAGATATATATTAAGATATATTTTAAACTGACATTCAACCAATTCAGTGACAAGCAAAATGTAAAATGAAATCTACGCAAGCAGACAATACTGACGGTGCAATACAGGCAACAGACAAGTACTTCCCACTCGGAAACGGGAACAGGTTTTATGATGGTGTTGGAAACGAGCACGACGATTGGTGTCGGAAATGTAACCACAACCTCAAGCGTGCTCCGTAATCGATTCGCATACATTTATATGGCTGGTGATCGTTCGCATGAAGCTGATGATTGTTTGCGGTAAATCGAACATTTAACAAAAACATTAACGCCTTCCTACTACCACCAACCGGAAAAGTCCCGTCGTAATTGAAGGATGGTGGTAGGCTCAAGACAATACTGGTGTAGAAAATGTACCAGTTCTATATTTATTGATGAACGCGGTAATTACTCAGAACAGGAAAAACTACCCTTGTTAATTGGTTTTGCAACACAACCGAAGGAATTCTCCAGGGTGACAGTCTTCTTTCTTCAGTTTGAATTAATTCAACAAAGCGCCTCGGGGAGTACGCATCACGGAATTCCAGCATCGATCTTTATGATATCGATATTCTTTTTCTTCACCGACTCCTCTATTTCTGCAGAAGACGGATCTTCTTTCTGCAAACACCCTTAAACCGATCATGCTTTTAATTAAAGGTTGTGAAGTTATGCTCGAGTGAAATAATTAGTCGCTTTTAACTACGTTCACTCCACTCTCTGCCAACCCTATCGTGTTCCGACGAGATCTGATTTCTTAGCATATCATTCCTGCTCTAGAAGTTCAATCAGAAACAGTTTTGCCTTCATCATCCTCGTCGGGACGGCAGAGAGAAATGCCTTTTTATCAGCTCACGTTTATCATTCGAAAGTGATCGTCGGGTCGAGCTAGGCATGAGCTGCTCCGACAACACTCCTGGAGGCTATCTGAAGGGTTTTGTGCTTTCTCAGGGTGCTCTTCTGTAAGCAGCACAAGAGGACAAAAAACCCCTCACCGACGATCGGTGGGTTGGCTGATAGAAGGGGTTGTTATTAAAATTCAATTTAAAAGCAGTTCCGCAAGGCACTTTAGCAATGGCATTTGCACACCGAGGTCGCCTCAAATCGAAGGCGGCTCGGTGCTGGCCCCACATTGCTGGTGTTTGAGGTTAGGGCGAAATATGTGATTTGATGTTGGAAAAGTTTATGGAATTTTTTATTTAAAATTATATACCCATATGCCTCTGAAATGTCAATTTATTATATAAACCATTGGAAGTAGCTTCAACAAAATAAAAGTAATCTACGACATTCCTAAATTGCTTCTTCACAGGTGCGACTTCCGTTCCCAGGCCTTCACTGGGCTACAATGTTATCAAAACCCGGCTTCAAGTTCCCATTAACCATCCCATCCTCAAACACGATCGAAATCGAATTTTTTCCCACACACGCTTGCACTGCTCGAACAACTTTATCAAACTCGATCGGCTTAAACTTCACGGATGCCGTACTCACTGGCGCTTGCGCGTTGTCGCATGCACCGAGTGGAAGGAGGTTCTGGTTCGATTTTCACAGCTCTCACTTAATAACTTAATTGCCACTGTGCATCCGTTTTGTCATCGCAACCGGACGCTTGGGAAAGTTCCCGTTTCTTACCATCACGCTTACCGGCACTAGCAAACCAGGTGTAGCGGACGTGATGCTGACCTAGCCCAACCTGAAACCTGGCGCGAGTACACCGATGTGAACGGTGACCGTTTGCAGCAAGCACTACATTTTCACTATAGCAGAACATTCGTTGGCATTCAGTCATCGGGGGAATATTCTGCATCCGCTCTTTTCATTCTTAATCGAATATTGTCTTCTCTCAATTTCCCCTAGCTATGGCCGATGCCTCTCATATAGCAGTTGGACCCCTTTAAACCACTCTCATTTGCTGTTCGTGTTGATCAAGAACCTGTTCGAGATCTCTCGCTCGCCAAGTAACGGTTACTGCCGATACTGCAAGGCACAACACAATTTGCTACACCAGCGTCAATGAACCGAGCTGTGGATAACCTCTGAATGATAAATACACTGTTTTTCTTTTCTTTTCTCAAAATACATTTACACAGATGTTCTAAATGGAAACCGCTTGGCGCGTGTGCTCAAATCACGATCAGTACACGATCGTTACGGGAGAGCAACATTGTTTTTATGAGCCGATCCCTTCCACTGATGGTTTATATTCTCTCGAATATAAGCAGGAGAATGAAGAGAAATGAAGAGAAGGCCATGAGAATAGATTTCTCCTCCGTTTCGGATTTTTAGCGAAGCATTAAACTCCCTCGGAAAGGAATTACTCGGGTTCGTCGCTTAGCTTTTCGAACAAAAGACTTCAACAAGTGATACAATAAATTTACTGGATTTTCTACGTTGAAAACGATATTTTAGCATTGGTATTTTATTTCGTTCAACTGATATGTGGTTTTTGAAAAATCTATTAAATATTTGAGGGTAGAGAAACTTTTGAAATTCGTGTTACTCGCCGTAAAAAACTATAATTATAAAATATGTTTATTTCTGGTACAGTTGTTCATATTAAATATAAATCACTTTTAATATTTGAAACAAACCCACTTAGTTCATAAAATCTGCTGATATAAAATAAAACGAAGCATGGAAATGTGAGACGCATTTACTCAACTTTATTTTATTGCATATAACTTTTATAATTTCCCCTACTCTTAATGAAAATATTCAATAAAGTTCCCAGCGAAAAACATCTTGTCCGCCAAACGGACAGGACCAACCAGTTAGGATAACGTAATTGAATAGCGCACCCGGTTCTGCTGCACACCGTACATAATCAATCGGCACACTTACGCTCGTACGCATATACATAATGAGCGTATTAAATTAAAAGCTCGCCGACGCACCCACCGCAGATAAATGGGAATCGAATCTAAAATGGACACACAAAGGCACGGCTGTACCGATGCGTCGCATCAAAGGGTTCCGGCCCGGTATGCAAAAATAACCCCAACCACAGAGAGCTACCGTTTGTTGTCTAACGGTTGTAATTACAGTCCACAAACAGTGAAGATTAGCTATGCCGCTCTATTCGACCTATATCGCTTGATGCTGAATGTTATCAGAAGGACCAAAAGCCGACCGGGACCTGTGTGCTGGTGGGGCTGATCGGCACGGGAGACATAATGTTATCATTTGAAGGTAGCTTTTAAGGTTATCTTAGGGAAAAAGGGAGGAATTGAGGCAGATCTGTGGGAACCTTGGTATCTTTGTTCCGAACCAGTGTGCAAGAGAGCCATTAGAGAACGAAGGCTAATGATCCATTACCAATGCGATATTGTAAGGCAAAGTCTCGAAGGTAACCTTCTATTTACACAGGTTCTAATGCGGCTGCTAGTTTGATCCTGTTACGAGTCAGTTTGACGAGGTCTCGAAAGAATATCTCAAAAACTTTCTGAAAAATCTATACTTACTGTTGCTACTCAACTATCACAAGCTCAACAAGGAGGCTTCTTAATGTCAGCTCTCCAACTGTCGAGCTAAGCTACTTTACTTTTCCGGATTGTGGTGTGTGGTCTCGGTTATGGTCAGATTTTGATCGCGATTTCCATGCAGGTCCAAATACATGGCATCCGCGGATGATCTTGGCCAGCTGTACATCTGGTACTGGAACGGTGGTCACCTTACCCCGATTACTTGTTGGACCAGCTCAATGTGTGCCTTCTTCGACTGGCATCCGTGGTGTGAGGATGAGATTGTTATCGGTGAGTGAGTTTACGTCACACACACACACACACTTGGGCACTCTAAAACAGGATGTTTAATTTTATTAGCCGACAGCGAACCGATCATGATCGCACTGTACCACGTACCGAGCCGCGAGGTGGTGTCGTACTATCGACGGCAGGACTGCGATTGTATCGTGACGACGCTTTCGTTCAATAAAATTTCCGGCGAGCTGGTCGTGTGCTATTCCTTCACGGGTAAGTAGTAATTAAACGTCATTACGCGATTAATCGTCGGCTCGTGTTGTAGATGGCACGTGGAAGATTTAGATTTAGAGCGTACCGAAAGTGGGATGAACTTCGATGAGGTGCTAGCGACGACGCTTACTCCAATGACAGTATGTTTGATTTATTATCGAAGGTGTTTTCATCGCTTCATGCTAAGAGTAGCTTAATCTCAATGTAGATCCTTGCATACACGGTCAGGTGTACTTGTTTTTTTGGTGGAATCATAATAAGACGCCATAAAAAATATTACAGCAGGTGACATTTGTTTGTTTGTGTTTTTCAATAGAAACAAATTAGAATTAATGAATAAGCTCAAGAAAATCATTTGCAACAAAGTATTCAGGCCAGAACGATCAATGTAAAATGATCGAATGACTCTTTGTCGGATATATTGATACGCAATTCATTTAACAGTTCCTTTCACCAAGAACAGTCCATATTTCACTTGTTTTTCGCTTACATTTGTTTACTACCGCTTCGAAGGGTCCTCTTGCTAACAAAATCTCATTTTGCGCAATGCACAATGTAATAAAACTAATAATCATGATCAAGTGCTTCACAACGCTATCGAGCAGACTGGAACCCGTGCCCTCTCGTAATTATTGATATTGGTACAGCAACTCTTAACAACCGTCCCATAAAATCGTCCCGTCCCTGTGGCCATTACGATTGGTAGCGATATCCACCGTAAGGAAGGGCCTCTGCTTTACTCCGGTTGTTGCTCATTTCATCCGAGATCGCGATGAGTGCACTGGTAAGCCACTGCGATCGAATAGAAGCAATTTCCTCCGGCCAACATAGCTTTTAATGATACAAATTTAATAAAGCAGCAAAATGGTGGAGCAAAGGGCATCGATGCAATGTGCACCATTGGGCGCGGATTGAATCTAATTTCTTGTTTTCTCTTCCCCGACGGTAGATATAAACAAGCAGCCCGAAATACTTGTGCTAGCGTCGATGGACCGTGTGGTGGATGTGATGCGCAATCACGATGACGTCATCGTGCACCTCCTGTGGAGCCCGGATGGCAAACAGCTCGGTAATGGGAGTTTTTCAGTTTTCGGAAGTATCCATTAATTCTGTGTTCCATTCTTCCAGCGAGTGTAGGATATGATGAAACGCTCACGATCTGGAACTTCTTCGGCATCTCACCGACGAACGAATGCAAGAGAAGGAAACTGCAATGTGAACCAATGGCCAGTAGCAGTAGCTCACGGGGTGCGTCCGCAGTCGGTGGGCTTGGAGGGGGTCGGGATGCATTGCGCATCCACGCCAACCGTAACAAAGAAGCCACCTATCGCGATCTGGCCTCGAGTTTTCTTTTCAAGGCAATGCGCTGATGTTCCTCGTGGGTCGAAGTCTTACTGGAGCTTCCAATGGAGGTGATCGAGTCCGTTTGAGAAAGCGAAGAGTCGAATGCGAATAGGTAATTAAATTAGAGACATAAATAATTGCAGCGAGTAGAGGGAAATGAAGACAAGCCCAAGCCTCCTACACTTTAAAGACACGATGTAAAGGGCGAGTCTTTGGATGGAGCTGTTGCCGGGCATGTGTGCCAACCACTCATGCAGTAAATCGATCGTTTGATATCGACTGTGTCGTTAATGGTTGCTGAACTCGATACGGTGCTGTTTTACATTTGTACAGTACATTTATGTTCTTTCGTGATGAATGCTTGTGGTGCATATTTTACATAATTTTAAATATTATTACATAAATATGTCCTTCCTAATGCATAAAATGTTTAATCTTCTCATCTTTTTTGAGTCACATTTTTCCGTAGCAGATTGAAAAGATTTTTTTTATGAACATAATTCTTGCTCTAGGTGGATTGATAAAGGCATGTTTGAAGATCGTTTAGGAACGATTCGTCTCAACATTTCCGACGAATCAACTGTAGTTGCATACGCATCCGCACGCTGCTTACTGTCCGTGTTCGGTCACTGTTTATGCTTCTGCTGGCTGATGATTTATTGAATAGCTTCTCTAAATGCAACTGTTACTGTGGTTTCTGAGCTCACCGTTCCATGCCAAGAAAAGGTTAAAACAAGATCATATGCGA
This sequence comes from Anopheles minimus, assembly GCA_000349025.1. Taxonomy (NCBI): domain Eukaryota; kingdom Metazoa; phylum Arthropoda; class Insecta; order Diptera; family Culicidae; genus Anopheles; species Anopheles minimus. The sequence continues at coordinate 10,217,623 of KB663943.1, read as the reverse complement.
TCCTAAGCTGAAACATGATCCCTTGTTCCTACCTAATATTAATCGCACACAAAAATAGCAATCGCTAGTGCAACCTTTCCATAAAACTCACCCGAACGGATATATTTCGTACGAAACGTTGGCAACGGTTACCCAACAGCCACACGGTGCCTATCATATTATTGCTTAATATTCTTCCGCACATTATGGGTGCGTGTTAAGATCGCATAAAGCATACCGGTAAACAGCATTATCCCTGCTGTTACTGTTGTGTGCATTCCTCATGGCGATTTATTGCTGCACGGGGCCATTGGAATGGAATCAATCGATTCCGAAGGGAACAGGTTTCAAGGGTGGTGTGCTCACCCCTTTGGTGAGGGTGCAGAATAACGCTGCTCATGTGTTTCGCGAACAGAGTAGTCCACGATGCGTGATCGATCGGTCGGGATCTTCCCATCGATCGTACGTTGTGCGCGGAAAAGCTCATCTTGATTGATTTAGATTGAGCCATCACGAATCGATAGGGACGGAGAGATAAATATCGGCTGCCTTTGAAGCGCGGCGAACCAGTTTCGGTTCGGATCCAAGATGTAGAGTACATGATTACCCAGCAGTAGTGTAGAAATTTCCTTTTAATCATATTGTTCAGCGAAGGATTTACTTTCTTGCGGGATCAGAATAAGACTAATGATGTATTAAATTAAACTCGACTATAATTCAATTCCAATCAAAAGCAATCTTTAAAACAACCATAGACCTTGGAGAAAATCTCATTTAATTACTAACTCTTTATCAAACGATGTGGATGATGAAAATATCTACTTATCGGACAACTTACCACCAGTCAGGTTACCTGTCCATACACGACGCGTTACCAATGATTCGTTTCCGTTACCCTTTACCGATGCTTTCTACTTGTAGTTGGTTGTTGGTTTTTTTTGCGTACCACGCTGTAAGAAACGTTCAACGAACGCGAGTTGGGCGCGGATCGTATCGCTGATGAACGATCACCAACTGGTACGGTACAACGTGGTATCTGAGCGGGAGAAAAAAAAAACAACAGAAACACACCGCAAGACCACACTTGCGGACGGACTTGCGGAACAGCACCTGACAGAGCAACTGTTGCTGTTGGGTTACTCGAATTGGAAAGTGCATGTACAAAACGGAAGGTCTCCGGCGGGACGGACCGAAAGCGGGTGGCGATGCGATCTTGGACCGTTGGAGTGGTAGTAGGCACGAAACATTGCTACTTCCGCCCACGCCCAAAGCCTACTGCAGGTCACGATATTGACCCACCGATCCAATTTTTATCTGGTTTTACAGCCGACCGACTGATGTCCGGCAGCTGGTCGTACAAGTTTATAACTTTAACCGGTTCTGCGAGCGAGCTGATAGTGATAAAAAGGTAGGAAAGCGACGATGTCTTATGTTTGCGGTAATGTTCTGACCGATACGCGGGGAAAAAAATGCTCATCTCGTACTTTTCTGCGCGTAATTGTTGGGTGTTTCGAGTCTTGAGATATTGAAATCATTTACCGTGATTACATCATACTCATAACCTCAGAAAGATGTGTTATTGCACGCAATAAAGTGCAATTGTTATGTCGATTGATTCACAATCTCGATCTCATAAAACAATTTATGTCAGCTATAAGTCATCCCTATTGCTGGTCGGTACAACAACATCAATTCACAAGCAAGCATAAGATGAGCAATAATAGCATCTCTGGTTGGCAATAGAGTATGTTTTTGCAATCCAACCAAGACAATTAATGGCATCAAAGTCGAGTCTCGCAACAGTTGACACTAAATCATACGGTTTACTCTAGCAAAATCACCTTTTTATTGTAAAAGCCATTTTTATGTTGTTGCATGAAGGAATAGAAGGAAAATACCAATTCAAGAAACTAGCGGATGTACATACAAATGTGACACTATAAATCATACCTTTCGGGCATGTGAGTGTATTCGTGAGATTTTATAGGAATTGTTTTCATAAATTCTGCGGGAATGGTATACAAAACACAAAGTTGAATTGTTTTTAAACGTTTTTTGGCACTATTAATGAATGATCTGAGATTTAAAATAACTTTGATCAAAATGATTGATCCACTCCACGCACTGGTGATTGATGATTGATTGAGCTGTTTGATCTAGCTTATGATGTTCCTCAAGCAAACACATTTTATTTGATCTTTAAGTAGATGATTAACGTGCTCGATGTTTTGTCACCACCTTAATATTTTTTTCGTACTATGTATTCTACACCATCACGAATTGTTGCATTTCTTCTACCTGTTTTTATCCTAGGTGATCATCCGCTTACTCACCGTTTCAAGCAGCCTTGATCATCCGTCGTAATGGACCTTGATGTCTCTGTTCACGTTGCACTTAACGTTGCTATATGCTCCGATTGAAGATCGTCTCTTAATGGAGCTCGCTTAGAGTTGATCTCCTCTGCCACTTCCTGAGGATATCCTCGTCCACCTTCGTACTCCACGAACGCGTTAGCAAATATTTTATCAACGGTACGATTTTTATTGCTTGATCCTCGGCCTTTTTTATTTCGTTAGCTCAATCGTCTTCGCTGTTCCGTCCCGGTGGTTGTGCTGGATTTTCGTCTTTTCCAACGGACGTCCATAAATCTTGCAGACCGTGCGCCACGTTCTCCAACCACATGTACAGAACGCGATAGGGATCGCGCACATGAGGGGAAGGAATTTCCATTTCCCAACCTGTGCGTTTGGAGTTTGAGATCTCTAGGAATGTATCATACACCGCTCGCTCTCTCGCTCTATGTGTTCCAGCGCAGAAGGAAAAATATTACAAAAGTAGTCGAATTGGACCATAAATAACACTTAACTTTAATACGGTGCAACTGATGCGGTGCAGGGGTTTGCAATAAATCATGCATTATATTAATGTGCATTTTCTTTTTCACTTAATTGTGGATATTATCGGAATATTACCCACTTGCGTTGGGGTTTCCTCGAATCGCTCGATGCTGTTTGGTAAAGGTTCCCCGACAGCAAGTCCTTTGATGTTAAACGTACGTCCACCTGGTGGAACCGGAACCTCGGCGTACGTGCTCGGGATAGTCGGTAGATCCGCCATAATCACGTATCAGCGATTTGGGGACATATTATTATTAATGTTCGTGTGGTGTTTGTGCATAAGGAGCGGGAGAAACATACAAAATGATCGCTAGAGGAACACATTGTGACTGGAGTTGTCTTGATGAAGGGTGCCACAGCACAATAGGTTGTTCACGTACAAGCTGCATAACGGGCTTCCTGTTCAGTTCGGACGCAAGACACCCTTGGAAGGCGCCACAGCTTGAGAATCATGGGGTAATTATCACTTCTTGTGAAGGATCGTACGCAATGAAGCACTGGAATGGTGGTGGAATGTTTAGGCAATGTGTCATTAAATAATTAACACGTTATTACCTAATATGGACCGCCGGGGATCATGCCTTCAATTCCCAAGATGACCATTCATTCCATAGACATTTCACTGCTGGAGGCGCACAATTCGTGAAAAAATGTCGCAAAGCACTTTCTTCAAGAAGAAATCCTGCAACAATCTTTCATATATACATAAGTTTCTATAAAAAGATTGTCTTAGGCATTTTCTTAGCAGTAAACAAGTTACAACTACTTCACCAAGCTATGGGTTATTGGCTACCATCCGCCTAGCCAGCGATAATTAAGACATTTAACGGTAATTAAGCCCCAGATACCGAAAGCATCCATAATGACTGATAATAGTCGGAGTGATAATAAATAAATTAGTATTTTATGTGCACCACTTGTGTGGAACGTAGCCCTTTATCGCTGTGGGACGTAATGTTTGCTTCTTTAAATTGTGTGCACGTCATGTGCATGCCATGTCGTTTCTGGGAGCTGGCGTCAGCTTGATTTCTGATTTGCGGCGTAATATCCAGACCCACACTACTCTGCGTAGAAAAAAAGTTGAAAGCAAACGATGACACTGGTCATCGGACAGAAGGAATAACCTTGGAGTAAGGATAAAGAACTGAATGTTATGGCCGACCACTTCTTCGAAATGTGAGATATTTAGTATTAAATATGACTATAGTACATTTGTTTGTTTTTGTGTTTAGACCTATTTAAAACTTCTTCAAATGATGATTTTTACCGACGGTAAATAAGCAAATAACCCGATCCGATCATCTTGGTCTGCGCAAGTAAACATCCTTAAGCAACAACCAATTAAACAGAACAGTTTCATGCATTATCTCCACGATGCTACACGTCGCTTTTCCTGGAACCTAGAACATATTAATGTTGGCACATGTTTTGCCCGAAGACTTCGTGGCACTGACACAAAGATGTCCACCAACAGCGTAAAGCCGGTGTACGTTTCAGCTCGTTGTCATTACATGTATTCCGCACGTGCCTGCCTCAGGTTGTTGTGGCGTGCACGCCTTGCAAAAACAAGAAAGATTAGACCGACTACTGAGCAGAGGGTGACAATCGCGTGTAAGAGAGGTCAGCAAAACGTCGTGTCATCATGCCGACTGACTACCAGTGCAGACGTGTTTAGTGTCGAACATGAGATCGATCGTGGCGTTCCAAGTTTACAAAAAAATGCTCATCAGACTTATTTTACTACAGGCGATCATGAGTCAACATTATACATACAATTTCTAAGGAATTATGCACCAGCTTTCTGTAACTAATTGTGGCTGCAATATTGCGATGTTGTAGGAAGTTTACAGGGATGCCAAGTAAACGCAATTCAACATGATAGCGTTAAAAACAGTTAAATTCTACTCGATCATGATTTTGATGCGCTAGTTACCGTGTCAGTTTTAACTTGTGAATATTAGGAAGAAGATAAATCCTAGTGTCCTAAAAAAATGTTGTTAAAAACACAACTAAACTTAAAGGTCTTAGCCAAGGCCAATTTGCATATCATAATTTTATGGTCAGTAAACTCCAACCGTAGCCTATCACTCCTCCCACCTTCGCGAACTGCAACAGGAAACGCTTCACCGGCTTGCGGCCGGGCTTCTGTGCACGCGAAACCGGAGCATTTTTAAATATGCATCTGAATGCTTGATTAAGGGTTCAGCGCTGTACTAAACTTATTCCACCCGGTGGTCTCGGTCTTCTAGAGTCGCTTGTCCAGGGTGGCGTTTAGTGCGCCGTGGTCCGGTGGTGGTCACAACTCCTTGGCTCCCTGTTGTCGATACTTGCTCAAACAATTTGCTGATAACCCCTGTATGGGCCGCAAGCGCTCAAATGGCCGGTCAAATGGCTTTGGGAAGATGCAGTGGCGTTGACTATGGTCTCGGGCACCACCCCAAATCGAGCTCCACAATCGCAATCGATTACTCCGTGCAAAATTGTGACTAAAAGCGCAGCTTGAATAATTTGAATATTTATAATATGCGCACGTACAAACATATGTGAGGGACGGTGAAGAGGAGGGAAGCAGGGCGATCCCAATATGGTCCTACATCAAATCTGATGCTGTGGAAGTAGGAGTTCGCTACGGTCTGTCGGACCACAGGCAACGTCCACATGACTAATGAGGGGTGAGGACAAATTTCACGATTTTCCCTCCTGCAGAGCAGATCAGATTGGAGCATTGTGGAGTTCGACTCCCAAGTTGACAGTTGATATTCGTCCCAAAACCCTCGACCGGGCTCACATTGTGATGGATTACTGAAACAATCGGGGCGTAATTTATAATGCCGACATGATCTGTATCAATGGCCGTAAGGGCTGCTGTGGTGGGCAATCTGTCGCTGGCCGGTGGCTTACATGGCATGAT
>KB663943.1:10182169-10194341 GCA_000349025.1 Anopheles minimus | reverse complement strand
GCTGTGTGGCGTGCCGTGAGCGATAGATTTATAGTGAGGGTGATTAATTCGTGAGTGGATTGTAATTTATCGTTACCCAAACTTGGTACCGAGCTCAGTACGAGGGGTTATAACTGTATCGGTTTCTAAAACATTCATACGGATTAATTGCATTATTCGTCCAGTGGAGGTCTCTCCAACTGAAAGGTGGCTGAAGTTTTTTTTTATTGAAACTTCATCATCCGTAGATGCATAACAAACACCTCCGATGAGCTATGAGAATTGCAAAAAAGTTCATTGAAAGCTGTTTGTTACGAACAGGATAATGACTAGCGATATGGAATAATGGGTTATTAATTCGTTTGAAGCACGAAACACTCATTTCAAAAATGGTTCCTCTGATTTCCTCATTTCTCAACATGGCACCGAATACCATGATACAGCAGGGTAGGACTTTATGAACCGATCATATTCGATACCAGTATAAACTCAAGTGGCGTGATCGAGTGATAATAGACGCAGCTGAGTTATCGATGTAATGTCGATGAAACACTAGACCAAGCTACCTAACGCTCTGTTTGATAATTAAATGATCAATTATTGTAAATAGAGGCGATACATTCCACCGAATCGTTGGCTTCGTAGGAGAGCTCCTGAGCTATACAAACAGTTCCCGATGCCTCAACAGTTCCATTTCCAACACCGCGGGTAACTTCCAAGGTTCCTTCTTGGACAAGGAATGTTGATGCAATCGATCCGAACCCCAAGGAGATCGCGGGAGTGAAGTAATAGATTTATTAGCGTATTGATTTATTTATTCATGCTGTCCACACCATATGGAAGTCCACGAACGCTATCGTTAGAGACCTCACGGAGAGTCATTCGAGAAGAATTCGCCCGACGCCCGACGCCCGAAGGAAAGCGTCACAATTGAATAAAGTCATGAGTCCTTCCCAGAGCGGTCCAATAATCGTTCCACTCGCAAATTGGCAATTGGGTAGGCCGGAATCAATCGAACTGACCGCTCCTACGACGGTATGTAATGGGATCGTATCATAGCCGTTTTCGGTCAGATGTGTATGTGTACATTACGCGTTTGATTTATTGGGACAGTTACATCCATTAAATTGACTTGAACAACTCGTTTTGCACTGGAAGAGAACGAGCATGGGGATCCATTTGCATAAATTGATAGGTAACCGGTAACTCGTATGGTATCTTCCAGCAGCGGATGTGGATCCGTCGTACCAGCATATCGGAATGACTTTGCATGTGGTTTGTATATTCGGGCGAATAGTGGTAGATGCAAGGTATATTTAATGGCGCTTCTTGTTGGATTGGAATACCTTCGTCGAGAGCATAGACATGTGGATGATGTCGATGCTGTTTGGATTGGATCTCCAGTGTTCTCTGATGCTAGAACATCGAGCGATACATACAATATCGCGTGTCGGAAGTGGATCGTTCACAAATATGCATACATTATGGAGTGACCATCATTTGATAGTAATAGAATCTCATTTTGTCCCATCTAGCAAGTATAGTCATGATCACTGAATACAAGCTGAGCTCTATCTATCCAAACGAAATATGCACAGAAGCATTGTTTGTTCTGTCATACAGTCGATCGCGCACGATTGATCGTGCTGATGTTATTTATTGTTTTGCTCCACGTTCATCGAAAAGATCAAACACATTCCGACCAATAAATATCATGCCATGTAAGCCACCGGCCAGCGACAGATTGCCCACCACAGCAGCCCTTACGGCCATTGATACAGATCATGTCGGCATTATAAATTACGCTCCGATTGTTTCAGTAATCCATCACAATGTGAGCCTGGTCGAGGGTTTTGGGACGAATATAAACTGTCAACCTGGGAGTCGAACTCCACAATGCTCCAATCTGATCTGCTCTGCAGGAGGGAAAATCGTGAAATTTGTCCTCACCCCTCATTAGTCATGTGGACGTTGCCTGTGGTCCGCCAGACCGTAGCGAACTCCTACTTCCATAGCATCAGATTTGATGTAGGACCATATTGGGATCGCCCTGCTTCCCTCCTCTTCACCGTCCCTCACATATGTTTGTACGTGCGCATATTATAAATATTCAAATTATTCAAGCTGCGCTTTTAGTCACAATTTTGCACGGAGTAATCGATTGCGATTGTGGAGCTCGATTTGGGGTGGTGCCCGAGACCATAGTCAACGCCACTGCATCTTCCCAAAGCCATTTGACCGGCTATTTGAGCGCTTGCGGCCCATACAGGGGTTATCAGCAAATTGTTTGAGCAAGTATCGACAACAGGGAGCCAAGGAGTTGTGACCACCATCGGACCACGGCGCACTAAACGCCACCCTGGGCAAGCGACTCTAGAAGACCGAGACCACCGGGTGGAATAAGTTTAGTACAGCGCTGAACCCTTAATCAAGCATTCAGATGCATATTTAAAAATGCTCCGGTTTCGCGTGCACAGAAGCCCGGCCGTGTGCGGGTGAAGCGTTTCCTGTTGTAGTCGCGAAGGTGGGAGGAGTGATAGGCTACGGTTGGAGTTTACTGACCATAAAATTATGATATGCAAATTTGAGAAATTCGCTACCCATGCTGGAAAAACAACGAAACAGGCAATCGTGAGCTGATTTCTATCGATAGCTCGGGAGCGAAATGAAAAGTAAAACAAAGCGCACTGGGACGTACGGAATGGAATCGAAAATAATTCATTAGTTTATCTTTGCAACACATTCAACGGAAGATCGCTTAAGGGAACCCTTAGGTAAACGATTTGCATTCCCTTTTAGATGAACCAGAAGGACAACAACGGCCATTAGAGTCAAACATTTCACCACCCCATGAATGGGTATGCTAAATGGGAGTTATCGATTATGTGTTTCGTTAGTGTTTCTTGTTTGAACGTCTTATACCGATCGTTCAGTTGAAGAAGTACTTCAAATTTAGTTCTTTTCAGTTTATGAAAAAAACATAAAACCAATTTTGTAAATAAGATAAAACAAATCTGCTTAAAGAATTTATTCATGCTACTCAGAAAAATGCTCAAGTTTTGGAGGATATGAGATGTCCTTTTCCAAAGCACACAATTTAAATAGGATAACAAGATACAATTCTCACGTCATTTGATGTATTTTTGAATAAACTTTAGCTCATGGTTGCTCACAATATGAATACTTCGATAAAAACAGCAAAACTAAGTTCGAATTCTCGAGGATTTTATCCAGCGCATACCACCGATTACTCAATACTACTCTATCGCGTCCGGATCTTGTCACGATCGGCACATTTAATTGCATTCTACGATACTCCGTTCCCGACTGTTAAACCGCTGGTAGTCTTTGTCTTAATCCGATCCTAGAAACTGGAAATACCCGTTGCCATTATCAGTGCCTCACCATCATTCTTAACCCAGACGCGCCACAACTAATGCAACACCTGGCAAATGCTGAAGATTGCAAAAATTGGCAAACGGCAGTAGCTCGCGGGGTTACTGGTTCGCTGCCAGCCAGGCAGCACTGTTAGCGTTCCCGATCCGAAACCCATCCAGTTCCGCACCAGGCACTCGCCGTCACTTAATAAAACAAACGCTAACGAGAGTTATGATTTATAAATGCGAATAAATTAAAGATCGTCAGCGGGGATGACAGATAAATTTAGCGAGCTTTGCTGTTTGACGGTTCGCTTGTGCAGCTGCCGTTGCTCCGTCATCATCGAGCGCTTTTGGCGACGGCAGTAACCTCTTCGTCACATCGGCGAACGTGCGCGCCCCAAAAGTTCACCGTTTGCTTGCGGCTGGTACAGACAGAGCCGCCGTGTACGAGCCAAAGGATCGCCCGCGATCAATCGCTTGTGCTAGCCGTCCCTTAAGACATTGCACGATCCGGCGTTTTTGTTGCTGTGGCTGTAGTTGTTGTGTCGGGGTGTCAAACAGATCGTGCCGTACGGTGTTCCGACGGTGCAGGAAGTTTTGCCGAGAATCAATGAATATCTAATTATTCACGCGTTCTCACTCCTGGCGGAAGACTGTCCGGGCTTTCTACGGCGTACCGGTTGCAGGTATCTGAGCACCTTAACAAACCGATTTCTGTGCTACCGGGGCCCAGCTGCGGTGGAACGCTATGCGCTCGTCATTCGCAATTTAATTTAAACCGATCATGATTTAGATGCTCTGGTTGTCGTGTCGGTTGTTGCGGTACCGGGTCTTCGGCTGGTAAGTCCCATCTTAGCACGAGCCACGAACGAATCTGCCCGCCAAGCGCTGCTTCACGCTCGCGCCGAGTTGCTCGAAAAAAGGGAACAAAGTTTCAATTAATTTAATTCCGAACTGCACAAATCATGTAATGCCACCGTATCGGAGGGTTTGCATCATCGGAAAATTGAATTATGTACCGAGCGGGCGTGAGCGTGTGCTTCGGTTGCGGGTTCGTGTCTTTGAGTCACTGCACACAAAGCAGGGAGACTGTTACTGTATAAGCCGCTCCGTACAGCTATCTCCTGTAATGAGACATTAGTGTTTTAATGAATATTTTTCCAATTTCAGCTGGCAAACATTTGGACGCGATGTGTTTTACGGTACGCACTAATAATGGGTCATTTTGATGGGAGTCCAACTCGTCGCACGGCACGCAACCACACTCCACGATAATCTTCACGTGACATGAAAGAGGCTTAATTAAAACTAAGCGTTTACCCTCGGTAACCCACCCGTTGGAATGCAATTTGTCCAGCGTGTGTCTTGCTGCCCCCGGCGGGAATATCGCAACGACTGTCACTCACGGCATCTCGGGAGGGAAGAATCTTTGTTTTCCCGTAAACATCACCGTGGCAGTGTCGCACGGGCAAACCAGATCCAGAGTATGCGCGTTGGCAAATATTTATGGATGCTGTCCACGCACTTGATCTAAGTGAGGCTCTTCGTGTAGCTGAACGCAAGACTGCTAGACTCGCGAGATCCGCTGACACTATCGCACCTTTGTTTCCCTTTCCCCTTCGTGTGGAGAAGATCACGCGGTGAAGATCCAGTGTGAAGGACAGTTTATGGTTTCGCTTCACCATCTGCAGCTTTTGGTTTTTTGTTCGCCCAGGCCCCAATCCGGGAGGTGTCCCTTTTGGGAATGGCAACGTTCAACAGCAAAGCCTGCAAAATGACACCTCCCCCCGGTACAGAGTTCACGTGTTTTTGCGCTAAATTCTTCGTACCCGGGAACGGGGATGAGAGGAGCGCGAATCAAATTACCCAACGGTCGAAGGTTTCCAACATTTTGCTCATCATCAGCACGGTTGGAACGGGCGTTAAGCGCACAATATTATACGCAGTGTCGCAAACCATGACCACCCTCCTTCCTAGGTACCACCTGCTGGTATTGGAAACCGCTGGAAACGATATCTGGGACGGCGATCGTCCGTACCCAGTGTCCGCCCGGTGGGACATAGCATGACTGATATCAGTTTATCCCCCGGTGCATTCCAGCGCGGTAAACCGGTCCGGCACATGAGTCACACGTGGATCGCGCCCAATCCAAAAAACCGCGCGTACACAAGTGACAACAACACAAGCGTGATCCGAAACAGGTGAAAGCTAATGAATTATTTCGGTACAGCCGGTTAAGTAGTGCGAGCGAAAACAAATTGTAATTTAACACTCTCGCTGCTGCCCCAGTGGTGCGTGGTGAATAATTACCCTTATCTGCATGTCGGAGGCGAAGATGCGAGAAGCCGGTACGTGCTGCAATATTATCTCGTCCAGCAGGGAATGAAAAGCCCTCCGACTGGGGTTTGCGATAGGGTTTCGATGTTTCGGCCGGGACGGTACACGCGTTGGGATCGCGAACTGCAAATTAAGTGTACCGAGATGCAGGGGGAAGCTTATCGCTGCAGCACTGTGTAAAGCCCTATCGCACGTGATGGGGATGGATTTTATCGCCCAGCTTATCGGATGATAAATTTACAAACAGGAATATAGCTACTGTTCCGAAGGCTTTAAGCTTTTTGGTGCGATTGCCAGTATTTGACCTTTCGATTCCGAGGCGATAGCACGGGACGATAGCGTTTGACTTTGACAAGTAGAAATAATTAAACAGCTTAGATGTAAATATGTGCACAAAAATGCAATATGCCTCGTCGTTTATCATCCTGATGCATGTGGGATGTCAAATGTGAGTAGCAACGAGAATACACGTTTTAATTTCTGAGTTAATTCATCTCATCTGAGGAACTGAATGAAGTTGGAGTCGTTTAAGTTTTACTGTAAGGTTGGGAAAAGTTTCGGAAAAAAGAAACGATTGTATCTGCTATTTTGAGCGAAATTGGGAGCGATTGTTCATTGGAGAGATATTTGAAGTGATCGTTTTTGGGAACTTTTGAAGGAATTTTAGAGCGCTGATCATATGATTGATTCATAATAACTTATAGATGGTGTCTGAAGCGATATTTAGCGAATTTCGAGCGATCGTAAGAATATAAATTGTTTCGTAAAAATTAAAAATTTTATTCAAAACATTCACAGTCTCTAAGATATATTAGTCACACTTAAAGTCACAAATCGCACCCTTACAGGACAATAAAACCGACTAAATAGCATGTAATGAGACGTACCATCTCTGAATGCTCGACGTTACTGTCAAACATGCCGCAACATTACCGCAGCCCGACACGTTTTTGCTCGGTAGTCGATCGGCACGATGACACGACATTTGCTGACCTCTCCTTACACGCGATTGTCACCCAATTCGGTACAGTCGGAGAATCCCTTGCAGTAGTACCGGTAGCCAGCTACCAGCGGTCTCTTTCGTGTGCGCTTCCAACGTGAACGTGAGGGCAGGCACGTGTAGCAAGCATGTAAAGACAAGCGAACCGATGCGGTCGAAAACATCCCGACGCTCTACGGCGACGTTGACTCCACCATACTTAGCGTACCATGAAATCGTACCCAGCTTTGCGCAACATGTTCTCTGTGATCTATTGTGTGCGATATCGGCTACTTAAGCGTACACCGACATGGCCGCTCGGTGCAGTGATTGAACCGCGTGCTTTAGCGGTAGAAGCATAAACAGTGTCAACAAAACATTACCACCGGCCGTTACGCCGTTACAGTTTTAATCCCATTGGAAGCAAATGCTTTGCTAAACACTCCAATTTAACGAAACATGCCCTTAATGCGCTGGTACACCTTCAGAAACACCAAATTATGAGACTTTTGACATTAATCCTAAAACGGTACGGTGAGCACATAAATTACACGAACAGCATAATTTAACGCTTTGTTTCGAAGCGCTTCGCGGATCGCTCGTTGCGCGACACACCCCAGGTCGAACAATCGTATCCACAGCCACATCGTGCACTGTATGGATCATGCTGCGGATCCGTGCGGTACCGGTACCCATGCGGTCCATGATTTTGCCGCTGGCTGGTACCTGTTGAAGAGAGCGAACGCAAAAGGACAAGGGTTGTCTTGCGTCCCCACCGCACGGCTCACCGGGGGAAAGGAAAAAGATCACCCCAGTTGGGAGACCGAAAGACAAAACCACAACCCTTTCGCCTTTCGATGCCCTCTCTGGGTGGCTCTGGTGGTTCTTAGGTCCTGCACGAGTTTATGTGTTTGTGCATGGACGGTGTGCAATAAATTATGCAAAGCGATTTTTATGTCCCGAATTCAATTAAACGACAGCAATGAATATTTATGATAGTGTAATTGTTCTCGCTCGAACTCACCGTTGTAGGGTGTTGTCACGTCATCTATCAGTAAATCGCACGGAGGTCTGCCTAATGTGCCTCTATGCGAACTCTTTTCCAACTCGTACAAGATGCATCCATTTTTCAAATTTCTAACAATCAAAAATGCATACCTTTCCATTTTTTTTCTAACATCCCCTTCAGCCATCTTAAATCACTGGCTATTACTAACTCAGCCACACTCTTCACCGAGGAGCAGTAAATATGTTTTCAATCTCTACCTTTTACGACCGATGAACCGGTGCCATTCTGCTTGCGCCGTATCCAAATGAGATGGAAATTTATAGAGTGGTAGTTTTACGGTGGCGACGCTTCTTCCGATTCCACCAAACCTCCGCATAGCGAACTACTTCACACCTTAGCACACCATAAATTGTGTCGTAAAAATATCCACCGCACTTCCCACCACCATTGGCCGGAGCTTTTTGTGCGGTGTCAATGGGTTGATGAGCCATTAAACGTAACGGACCAGACAAAACCGTTCTCCCGTCTAGACCAGCGCTCCACATCTAATTGAGAAGCTGGACGTTCCTTTTTATCCTGCCAGACAAGATTAAAAGCCCAACCAGACCGGAGTAGATGAGTAGTGTGAGCGCTGGTAGACTGACTCCACTCGGCGGACGTGGATCGTCATCGAGATAAAAAGGCAATAAATATCCAATTCGAAGGCAACCGTTCGGCGAAAACTCTGGAAGGCACTAAGCACTAGCCGGAACACGGTATGGGTGTGCAGAAACAAATTCGATCGTACATCAGGTACGTGTGCCGATCCAAACATCGCAACATTGTAGCGCTACGGTACTTCAAGCAAACAGAAGGTTCGATATTAAGTTCTCACTACCACGTCTCGAACCCCGGACAAATATGAAGGCGGAAGGAGAAATATTATTGATAGGCTCGATTAAACAGCTGTTCGGCGGTTCATAAAACTTGTTCCTCGTAATACCTACGAGTAAGTAGCATGGGTTGGTACTTCAGAAGGATCATGTCAAAATGGGCTGTGTCACGCCATTAAGTCTTGAGAAACGCTTGGGACAAGAAATTCATTCATAAATACTTGGACATCGAACAATCTTTTCCCAATACCAATGAATACGCAATAGCTGAGCTGTTCAGTAAACATAGACCCTGTTTAATGCGACTTCTTCACTCAACTTCAACGACCACGACTTTGACTTGACTTTCTAGACAGCCTTTAAAGACTAAACTAGTTTAATAGTTCGGTGTCACTCTCATGACATGTCCAACTTCGTAATATCTTACTATACTACGTGATTGCTTTGAGTCTTGAATTGCTGACCTTACGCCTTAGGTACTTAAGACTTCCAAAAAAAGAGGTATTAAAGGTGATCAAAACAAAATTACTCTAGGCAAGTGTCTTATAATGCAATAAATAAAAATAAAATCGTGCTTGTTAACTCCACCGAATCGCGACCACTCCATCGCAATCCTTGCAAGAACCCCCTGTCCAAACGCAATCAAAGGTCCGTGTCCCTTTTAGCGCTTGATTGTAATTTGTCAAACCGTCAGTCCATTTCGCACTTGATTAGCGATCTCTGTATATATGAGCGCCATGGATATTATGCGATCGACCGTAATATACACGTCCCAACCCCGAAGGGAAGTATTCCTTCTGCGATGCAAAGTTTCCGCTTCCAAACCGCTGGCGCGGCGCTGGCAATGCGCTTTCCCCCCGAAGGCGGACACCGATTTTCATAGTGCCAGGAACGGCGGCTATCGGTTGAAAATGGGAAAATAATAATTGTACTTCACACGCCACAACATGGACGCTATCGGGGTGCCGGAATCGGCCGCTCGGGAGTGAATTCCTTCGAGGTATTTTGATGCTTGTTAATACGCGGGTGCGTCGCTGGTGCTTTTTGGGCCAGGCTGGCTGGAAACTGGATTTAAGCGGCTAATCAAACCGGCAGCTTTGGTTGCACGAGATTGATTGAATCGCGGTTTTTTTAACGGCTAGCGTGTATACTACTGGCACTTAGCGCTAGAGGAGCCGCGGGGCAGAACTGGCTAGTATAATGAGCTCAGACCGCGTTAAGTCAGTCTATGATGTCGCGTGTGGCGCTGGGTTCTGGTGCGTTTATCACCATTTACTTTCACAGGTTTAATTTTCTTTTAAATACCGCTCCCATCAAATCACTTCTGTCGACGCTTCGGAACTGTTGATTGAGTACCGTGGACTCCCGGTAATAATATGACCAGACAAAATCCATCACGATCATTTCAACGGTGTATTTTGTGACATTTCTCCTCGTTTCAAACGTTATGCAAAATGAATTAAAACTCATTTTAATTTTACACAAACAAAAAACAAATCGTTTATACAATTTGTTTTTCCCTAACCTTAATTATTTATTTCTTTATCACCTGAGAGCATAAACGACCAGGGTAAAAACAAAATTTACTGAAGTGACTGCTATTTTGCAAAATCAATTGCTTGTCGCTTCCGTAAGTTGACAACGATTGTTTAACACGCTTTAATGGCTCAGGGTGGAAAAAAGCAACACCATTCATGTATCTCTTTCAATTTCTTTCGCCATTGTCGTGACAGAACCATCGACACAGTCATACAATTGTCACGCGCTACATTTAATTGCATGTTGCACAAATTAAAGCTCTCCCATTGCACTTCAATTAGCGCGGCTTGATTCTCATTGTTATTGGCTTGCGCTTCTGGCATATTGATTTCCGATTTTGTTTTTAATGCTCGCGCTACAAACACGTTCTCGGTGGATGATGATGCGGATCGGAGGTCTCATAACCGCCAGAGTACACTCCCCTCTTCAATACTCCATGACACGATCAGGTTGTTTAGAGACAAGCCTGCCGGCACCGATAAAATCAATGCGCGATTGAACCCCCAGAAGCAACACACTCAACCGCACTGAGAGCAGTCGCTGTAGCAGGCGTAAGACACTTCTTTGGAGAGTATTCCGATAGCATCGATCGGCCAAACGGTTTGGCGGTTGTGTGTGTGTACGCCATTGCGAGGTTGTTTTATTGTAAGTTACAGATTGCTTTTTGAACGTTCCATACCCTTCTCTACCAGTGCTGTGATCCACCCTTTTTGTTTAATCCTTACTAATTGCAACGACAGCTACCACAGCATCAGTAAACGGCTCCCGCTTTTCCTCAAACTTTTTTTCCTGCGCGAAGGTATTTTGAACCGCTCGGACTCCCCCCGGGGGTTGTTTGTGATGTTTCTGCAAAAGAAGGTGCGCAAACTGTCTGAAGTTGCTGAAAAATGGTACACCGAAGGGTATGGCAAGCGTAAACGTTTAAGTCATTCGGCAGTGCGCTCACCCGTTCCCAATCCCTAGCGGGCATAGTGTCTGAAGAACAGTACAAACGATTGCTATGGTTCGATTTTGCTACAGGAAGCGATGGCAAATCGAGCCCTAAGGGATAGTGTTTAATTGTCATTATTAATCAATAGCGCTGATTATTCGATGCCGATCACCAAGAAGCTCACCGTACACCGGGTAAACTCCAATATTCGACCATAAAGCGGACGATAAAACAAAATATTTCTTTTTCGTTTCGCTTTCCAGATTTTCTCAAAGTGCTTACGGACGACATCCAACGGCCGGGAGAAATCATCGGTAGATTCCTTGTTTCCCCACCGGGGGGCAGGTTTATTGGATGAAAGCTGCTGTCGATGAAACTTCCAAGCTCGATCTTCGGAACGATGATGATTAACGCAATCAACCGGCTACATAAACACACACACACGCACTCACGTACGAACGGCTGGCAGTGTGCAACAGTGTAACGAACAAGTTTTAATTAAATGGTTGACAAGAAGCGTGGTGACGCTTTTGATCAGTTCGCAATAGGATCTAACATGTGATTTAGTTTAATTTGCGCGCACACTCACACGCGCGTACGATGATTCGAACATGAATGCGGTGCGACAGACTGGAACAGTAAAACTCCTCCGGAACGGAATGGCGCTTCTGGCAGTTATTGATGAATTTAATCCGAACAAGATTTTGCCCTCGAGTGTTGAAACAAAACTTGGTACAATGTAAGTAAGGAGAAGGTTTTCTCACAGTTTGTCATATTTCATTTACTATTTTATAGGACACGGAATGTCACAATCTATGAAAGGTTACCTTTGGCTGTTAATATCAGTAAGATGTCAGGATGAATTTTATTCTACTGATCGACAGCCTGCAGCCCTACGTGATAGTAATATATGATGAAGGCAATGTGTCATAGTTTGTTGCAAGAATTGAAACCCCATGCGATGTCTAATGCATTCCATCACGAATGCATCTCCCATGTGCAGTAAATGATCGTCGTGGGAATTAGACCTGTGATCTGCTATGCCCGACGATCCATATTAGGTAATAACGTGTTAATTATTTAATGACACATTGCCTAAACATTCCACCACCATTCCAGTGCTTCATTGCGTACGATCCTTCACAA
>KB663943.1:10159512-10182159 GCA_000349025.1 Anopheles minimus | reverse complement strand
CCCATACAGGGGTTATCAGCAAATTGTTTGAGCAAGTATCGACAACAGGGAGCCAAGGAGTTGTGACCACCATCGGACCACGGCGCACTAAACGCCACCCTGGGCAAGCGACTCTAGAAGACCGAGACCACCGGGTGGAATAAGTTTAGTACAGCGCTGAACCCTTAATCAAGCATTCAGATGCATATTTAAAAATGCTCTGGTTTCGCGTGCACAGAAGCCCGGCCGCAAGCCGGTGAAGCGTTTCCTGTTGCAGTTCGCGAAGGTGGGAGGAGTGATAGGCTACGGTTGGAGTTTACTGACCATAAAATTATGATATGCAAATTGGCCTTGGCTAAGACCTTTAAGTTTAGTTGTGTTTTTAACAACATTTTTTTAGGACACTAGGATTTATCTTCTTCCTAATATTCACAAGTTAAAACTGACACGGTAACTAGCGCATCAAAATCATGATCGAGTAGAATTTAACTGTTTTTAACGCTATCATGTTGAATTGCGTTTACTTGGCATCCCTGTAAACTTCCTACAACATCGCAATATTGCAGCCACAATTAGTTACAGAAAGCTGGTGCATAATTCCTTAGAAATTGTATGTATAATGTTGACTCATGATCGCCTGTAGTAAAATAAGTCTGATGAGCATTTTTTTGTAAACTTGGAACGCCACGATCGATCTCATGTTCGACACTAAACACGTCTGCACTGGTAGTCAGTCGGCATGATGACACGACGTTTTGCTGACCTCTCTTACACGCGATTGTCACCCTCTGCTCAGTAGTCGGTCTAATCTTTCTTGTTTTTGCAAGGCGTGCACGCCACAACAACCTGAGGCAGGCACGTGCGGAATACATGTAATGACAACGAGCTGAAACGTACACCGGCTTTACGCTGTTGGTGGACATCTTTGTGTCAGTGCCACGAAGTCTTCGGGCAAAACATGTGCCAACATTAATATGTTCTAGGTTCCAGGAAAAGCGACGTGTAGCATCGTGGAGATAATGCATGAAACTGTTCTGTTTAATTGGTTGTTGCTTAAGGATGTTTACTTGCGCAGACCAAGATGATCGGATCGGGTTATTTGCTTATTTACCGTCGGTAAAAATCATCATTTGAAGAAGTTTTAAATAGGTCTAAACACAAAAACAAACAAATGTACTATAGTCATATTTAATACTAAATATCTCACATTTCGAAGAAGTGGTCGGCCATAACATTCAGTTCTTTATCCTTACTCCAAGGTTATTCCTTCTGTCCGATGACCAGTGTCATCGTTTGCTTTCAACTTTTTTTCTACGCAGAGTAGTGTGGGTCTGGATATTACGCCGCAAATCAGAAATCAAGCTGACGCCAGCTCCCAGAAACGACATGGCATGCACATGACGTGCACACAATTTAAAGAAGCAAACATTACGTCCCACAGCGATAAAGGGCTACGTTCCACACAAGTGGTGCACATAAAATACTAATTTATTTATTATCACTCCGACTATTATCAGTCATTATGGATGCTTTCGGTATCTGGGGCTTAATTACCGTTAAATGTCTTAATTATCGCTGGCTAGGCGGATGGTAGCCAATAACCCATAGCTTGGTGAAGTAGTTGTAACTTGTTTACTGCTAAGAAAATGCCTAAGACAATCTTTTTATAGAAACTTATGTATATATGAAAGATTGTTGCAGGATTTCTTCTTGAAGAAAGTGCTTTGCGACATTTTTTCACGAATTGTGCGCCTCCAGCAGTGAAATGTCTATGGAATGAATGGTCATCTTGGGAATTGAAGGCATGATCCCCGGCGGTCCATATTAGGTAATAACGTGTTAATTATTTAATGACACATTGCCTAAACATTCCACCACCATTCCAGTGCTTCATTGCGTACGATCCTTCACAAGAAGTGATAATTACCCCATGATTCTCAAGCTGTGGCGCCTTCCATGGGTGTCTTGCGTCCGAACTGAACAGGAAGCCCGTTACGTACCTTGTACGTGAACAACCTGTTGTGCTGTGGCACCCTTCATCAAGACAACTCCAGTCACAATGTGTTCCTCTAGCGATCATTTTGTATGTTTCTCCCGTTCCTTATGCACAAACACCACACGGACATTAATAATAATATGTCCCCAAATCGCTGATACGTGATTATGGCGGATCTACCGACTATCCCGAGCACGTACGCCAAGGTTCCGGTTCCACCAGGTGGACGTACCTTTAACATCAAAGGACTTGCTGTCGGGGAACCTTTACCAAACAGCATCGAGCGATTCGAGGAAACCCCAACGCAAGTGGGTAATATTCCGATAATATCCACAATTAAGTGAAAAAGAAAATGCACATTAATATAATGCATGATTTTTTGCAAACCCCTGCACCGCATCAGTTGCACCGTATTAAAGTTAAGTGTTATTTATGGTCCAATTCGACTACTTTTGTAATATTTTTCCTTCTGCGCTGGAACAGATAGAGCGAGAGAGCGAGCGGTGTATGATACATTCCTAGAGATCTCAAACTCCAAACGCACAGGTTGGGAAATGGAAATTCCTTCCCCTCATGTGCGCGATCCCTATCGCGTTCTGTACATGTGGACCGGAGAACGTGGCGCACGGTCTGCAAGATTTATGGACGTCCGTTGGAAAAGACGAAAATCCACCACAACCACCGGGACGGAACAGCGAAGACGATTGAGCTAACGAAATAAAAAAGGCCGTGGATCAAGCAATAAAAATCGTACCGTTGATAAAATATTTGCTAACGCGTTTGTGGAGTACGAAGGTGGATGAGGATATCCTCAGGAAGTGGCAGAGGAGATCAACTCTAAGCGAGCTCCATTAAGAGACGATCTTCAATTGGAGCATATAGCAACGTTAAGTGCAACGTGAACAGAGACATCAAGGTCCATTACGACGGATGATCAATGTTGCTTGAAGCGGTGAGTAAGCGGATGATCACATGGGACAAAAACAGGTAGAAGAAATGCAACAATTCGTGATGATGTAGAATACATAGTACGAAAAAAATATGAAGGTGGTGACAAAACATCGAGCACGTTAATCATCTACTCAAAGATCAAATAAAATGCGTTCGCATGAGGAACATCAGAAGCTAGATCAAACAGCTCAATCAATCATCAGTCATCAGTGTGTCGAGTGGATCAATCATCCCGATCGGATCTATGTAATTTAATGCCCTTCGTCATACCATACTTCATACGTGAGTAGCATTCTCGATTGTCGCCATCATTACTGTTGCATTTCAAAACTTAGTAATAGTTTTTCATCCCCCTCATTCACTTTCGTAATTGTGTCGAGATGTTACACCGATGAGATGTTACAATAAATCTTCCTCTTGTTAAGCGATCTGAACCGTGCGCAAACGTTCCATAGGTGACACAAACTTATGTCGTCCAACAAGTTCGTGTGGCGTTCCGTGGACACAACGTCAGACTAACCCCCTTCGTAACGTGTACAAAGTGTACTGGCCCTTGGGCACTCTGCTCGCTGACCACAGACCATACCATGTGTGAAGGTGTGACGTTGCTCCAGAGAAGCTTTTGTGACAACCTAACTCAACCGCTGATGGTGAAGTTTATTTTGCTAACTGCAATAGCCCGCAATTATCGCGCTACTTATGACCATGATATGACAGCATGATAATCTCTTGTTATGATGTGAGATCCCCGAAGTGGCGAACGGGTGACGCACGGTAAGTAATAAAACATATATCTGCTTGTGCATGTACTTGAGGCCTAACAGGACTAAGCAAACCTCAAACGGAACGAACAATGCAACAATGTTGCGCTGTACTTTTGATATGGATACCAACTCAACCGCTCCATTAACGCCCACAGTAATGGCCTAGAGGAGGTTTGCAACATTTTCTGCAAACTCTCCAGAGCTGAGGTCCAGCTTGGTTGATCCTATCCCGAGGCACACTGGACAACAGCCTTGATGAATAGCACTTGAAGGTCGGAACAATGTGATCGTATGGTAAGAAGTACACGCTTGAATGCTATTCAAACGCAGTGCAACGCAATCATCCACCGACAACGATACACGGAAGCTAAATAAAGATCTCAAGACTATTGCAGTTGTTTAAGATCTCAAACGATCGATTAATTATAATCCCATCGGCATCTTCCAATCGCAACGATCGGCTTCTACATTTCGTGCGTGCAAGACTTGTACCCAAAGTGACCTATCTTGCCGAAAGGATCTTACCGCTCCTATCGCATTCCAACAGTATGCGATCGCATTTGGAACAACCCCATTTACCATACGCCATCGGCTATGCTGTGGGTTTATCTGTATCGGTCCCCCTTCTAACAGTCTCTCCCATTATTTTGATGTCTTAATTGTCTTGTTCAAAGGGTTGTTACCTCTCTCTCCTCTATCTCCAATTTCTCCTAATCCGCAGCTCCGTACTGTTGAGGAAAGCATTCGCATCAAATCTACGTACAAATGCCCACACGCCACATGATACGTGTCGTGCTTGGAATGTTTGGAGCATACCGACGACAGTGGAATCCAACTGTTGAAAGGCAAAGATTTATATCATCCGATGTGTCGTTGTGTGACTATAGGAACTAATCGATGAAAAACGTTTTTGTGCATGCTAGCTGTTTAAGACATTCTGCTTCAGTCGGCGGAGAAGGACACGCAACGAATTTGAAGCAAAAATATAAAACAAAACAAAAAATCTTCGTGATATGTTCGCATGCCCTACATACTTTTTGGTTGAGGTTGTATTCTTCATATACGGACCCCATCTAGTTCCGTCTCATATGTGTAAGGAATGTACGGCTTTCTCTCTGCTGTGTGTTTTGTGTTAGTTTTGTTTTTTTTTTGCGGTACGTTTTGATAACTGTTAAAGCAAGCGCTGCATGCCAAATGTACATCAACATTCCGTTATGCTACCGTTTAGTCTTCCATCCATGTAGGTCCAGTTCTTGGTTGACAATTAACCAACAAATGATCGATATTTTAACGCTTAATTGCACCATCAAATGATATCCTTCTGCAGGACAACAAATTATAACTAGCCGTAGAATTCAGTTCGGCCGTTGGACGCGCCCGTACCGGACCTGGGAAAGAAAACATGGAAACGATTCCATCAAAGGAATTCCATTGACAGGTCGTCCGATGACATGGTGGATTGCTGCTTCACTCGGTCATGACATGACAAGTGATTTGCGCTAAATTAATTACGCCACTCCAAAGAAGGCCGCAACATGCCAATAAACCATAATGAACCAAGGCATCGGCCAGAGTCTCGAGTAAGCTCTCCCCGCATCAATCAATGTTGTGAATTGATCGTTTCGAGTGAGTCAGCTGGTTGTGGGGGGATCCACCTCCATATGCAGTGCGGTAGTAGTGGAACGAGAAATCCTCAATCTGACAACAGGTTAGAAGGGTGACGAAGGCCATGATCGTGGACGCTAAATTTATCCCCATTGATGCGTGTCTTCAGACGTACTTGGTTCCGTAAGCACTTGTCGCTTCTGTATGTGGTTTGGGTGAATGAGTTCAATTCAATTTCGAAGCGAACGTTCTGCACGGTTACTCCCGCACTCTTCCCGGTGGGATGTCAATGCAACGATCACAAGTGTGAAGGATCTGCTTTTCACTATCTTAATAGGGCTGCCACCGATTCCTGCCATCTCGACGGAGCTTTCAGCAGTGTGGCATGATTCGACCGTGGCTGCTAATGCTACCGGTATTAACACAATATTTACGGAGCAGCTTCGATATGCATAGCATCTGCATCTGTATCTCCCAGCCAGGAAGTCCAGTCACGACGACCCGAAGGAAAGGTGTTGATAATTTGAAAACTACATCGTGATCACCCGTCAACTGAACACACTCGATCGAATCGCTGACCGGCCGGAGTAGGGTGGGATTGCCCACCCGTTCGGCAAAGGCGTGTAGGCTACTGGCAGGGTTTGATTTCAATTTGTGCTGATGCATTACAGTTTGCACTTGCAAAAAAGACGATGGATGGGCATCATTTCATTACCGGTGAATGGTTAATGTTGTCTTGCCGGCACAGTAAATGTTTTAGGTCAGCAAAATAAGGGTAATGAAAGATTGTATTCACCTTTCTTTCACTTCTCTGCTGCGGGATGGTTAGAGTTTGCAATCGATTGGAAAAATTGGACCATTGGGATCGGGCACGATTAAAGGCACGATTTTCATTGCCCGCACAGCTAATGGGCACAAGTGTGTTAACTATATTCCATTGTGCAAGGTACATTAAGTGTAATAACATAAAAAGGAAGTGTGCTACACTTGTCCATAATTGAATTGCCTGCCAAAAGTCATCGTGTGCAACAGGTTAAATGTATTGCCCTCGGGTTAGTAGCTATCACGTTCGGGGGAGCAAGTGAATATTTTATTTCATCTCTTTCCATAAAGTTCCTGCTAGATGATTGTGGGATGTATAGATGAATATTTCTAGAGGGTCAATATCGTGACCTACAGTACATTGCATATTGTGGACAGTATCGGACCGCTACCAGAAGTTTCATTAAGATATCTTTTCTTCTATGTTTGAGGAGCATTTCTCAGGTCCTTCTTTCATACAAACGCACCAACCAACGTTTTGAATTAATTGGTGCACTGAACTGACGTGACATCTCGCAGTATAAAACTCACTCAAGCCACTCATCATCAACGGAGAGTCCGGTTTGTGAGCGGATTGTCAAGATTTACGGCCTCACTTTCATCAACTCGTGATGGCTCAATCTAAATCAATCAAGATGATATTTCAGTCACGAAAGAAAACTCGCTCGCATCTACGGATCCGATCGGAACAGCATCTCCAATCTTGACGGCATATCGAACGGACCGAACCTTCCACCGACAGCGTCATAGAGAGATCGTCACAAATGGGTACGGCAATTACGGAATCGAACGCAACCGAAATGCTGCCGGGACTGACTGCCGGGACCATCCAAGATCAAAGAACAAAGATAAAATGGGATCCATCTGGAGCGAATGAAGGCGTCGAAATAACTTGCACGCAAGAAGAACCTGTTTCGCGATCCAAGTGCCGTGATGAAGAAGACGGTTCCAATCCAAGATCATTACCGTGAATTCGAGCAATGTCTTCTCGAAGGTATCATTATGGTGTGGTATCACGCACTCGAAAGAGTGAGTCACAGTCATTGCGGCAACGTGACGTTAGGTAATTAAATCTTCCCAAATAGCCTTCTGTTTCAAATCCAACCGCATCAATATCTTTGCTAGAATCAAAACATACAGTTGATGCTATCCTATGTAATGTCTTTTTGGTTGGGGAATATATCTGTGTTCTTGTATTTCTAAGCTTCATGCAAACATCGTTCGCTTCTCCTAACATTACAATCACGATGCCATTTATATATGGTGCAACACACCACGATAATGAGACGGCCGCAGTACACGGTCCAGGCCCATCCCACTGCTATCGTACAAAATCAAACTAAGCTCCCGGTCCCGGACATCACATTTTGCTGCCCATAAAGCAAGCTTTCACTTTGCCTAATCGCATCGGTTCCACCGCGTATGCTGCTCATTCCGTATAAACTAACCTTCGGACACAGGTTCCACATCGGTTTTCCCTGGCGATATGAGTGGAGTTTGGATTAAGGTTGACAGGCCGCGAGTAGAAGTTTTACTAATTGATTATACGGAGCACGGCGCACGGTGGCAGATCCGCTTGGCATGGTGCTGTCAGGTGTACAAAATATAGCAAAGTTTAACATGCTGCACCCCTTGCGAGTACGAGTTAGTGTGGTGCGAGCTGGTTAAGCTACTGTCGCACAGCGCAGCATTACACGCGGAATGACACATTGAAAATATTACACGACATTTTTTTGTTACATAAAGGTCACATGTTGCTCACAATATTTTAAAGCTTACGCTAGTTGACATTTAAAATTACAATGTTTTCACCCAGAAATCTTCGTAGAATTAAAATTGCCATTAGTTGGTTTTAGATTTAAATTAGAAAAATGTCACACCAAAAAACATACAAATTTATTGTGAAATGAACCTCTTCCGGTCACATACAGTATAAATCTAACCGCACAGCGGATTGCACATACACCCAGGAACAACTCCATCCAAAGACTCCCGTTTCCTTATCTCCAGTTTCCTGTAATGTGTAGGAGGCTTGGGCTTGTCTTCATTTCCCTCTACTCGCTGCAATTATTTATGTCTCTAATTTAATTACCTATTCGCATTCGAAAACTCTTCGCTTCCTCAAACGGACTCGATCACCTCCATTGGAAGCTCCAGTAAGACTTCGACCCACGAGAAACATCAGCGCATTGCCTTGAAAAGAAAACTCGAGGCCAGATCGCGATAGGTGGCTTCTTTGTTACGGTTGTAGTGGATGCGCAATGCATCCCGACCACCTCCAAACCCACCGACTACGGACGCACCCCGTGAGCTACTGTTACTGGCCATCGGTTCACATTGCAGTTTCCTTCTCTTGCATTCGTTCGTCGGTGAGATGCCGAAGAAGTTCCAGATCGTGAGCGTTTCATCATATCCTACACTCGCTGGAAGAATGGAACACAGAATTAATGGATACTTCCGAAAACTCAAAAACTCCCAGTACCGAGCTGTTTGCCATCCGGGCTCCACAGGAGGTGCACGATGACGTCATCGTGATTGCGCATCACATCCACCACACGGTCCATCGAGGCCAGCACAAGTATTTCGGGCTGCTTGTTTATATCTACCGTCGGGGAAGAGAAAACAAGAAATTAGATTCAATCCGCGCCCAATGGTGCACATTGCATCGATGCCCTTTGCTCCACCATTTTGCTGCTTTATTAAATTTGTATCATTAAAAGCTATGTTGGCCGGAGGAAATTGCTTCCATTTCGATCGCAGTGGCTTACCAGTGCACTCATCGCGATCTCGGATGAAATGAGCAACGACCGGAGTAAAGCAGAGGCCCTTCCTTACGGTGGATATCGCTACCAATCGTAATGGCCACAGGGACGGGACGATTTTATGGGACGGTTGTTAAGAGTTGCTGTACCAATATCAATAATTACGAGAGGGCACGGGTTCCAGTCTGCTCGATAGCGTTGTGAAGCACTTGATCATGATTATTAGTTTTATTACATTGTGCATTGCGCAAAATGAGATTTTGTTAGCGAAAGGAAGGTTCGAGGATTTAGTAAACAAATGTAAGCGAAAAACAAGTGAAATATGGACTGTTCTTGGTGAAAGGAACCGTTAAATGAATTGCGTATCAATATATCCGACGAAGAGTCATTCGATCATTTTACATTGATCGTTCTGGCCTGAATACTTTGTTGCAAATGATTTTCTTGAGCTTATTCATTAATTATAATTTGTTTCTATTGAAAAACACAAACAAACAAATGTCACCTGCTGTAATATTTTTTTATGGCGTCTTATTATGATTCCACCAAAAAACAAATACACCTGACCGTGTATGCAAGGATCTACATTGAGATTAAGCTACTCTTAGCATGAAGCGATGAAAACACCTTCGATAATAAATCAAACATACTGTCATTGGAGTAAGCGTCGTGGCTAGCACCTCATCGAAGTTCATCCCACTTTCGGTACGCTCTAAATCTAAATCTTCCACTTGCCATCTACAACACGAGCCGACGATTAATCGCGTAATGACGTTTAATTACTACTTACCCGTGAAGGAATAGCACACGACCAGCTCGCCGGAAATTTTATTGAACGAAAGCGTCGTCACGATACAATCGCAGTCCTGCCGTCGATAGTACGACACCACCTCGCGGCTCGGTACGTGGTACAGTGCGATCATGATCGGTTCGCTGTCGGCTAATAAAATTAAACATCCTGTTTTAGAGTGCCCCAGTGTGTGTGTGTGTGTGTGTGACGTAAACTCACTCACCGATAACAATCTCATCCTCACACCACGGATGCCAGTCGAAGAAGGCACACATCGAGCTGGTCCAACACGTAATCGGGGTAAGGTGACCACCGTTCCAGTACCAGATGTACAGCTGGCCAAGATCATCCGCGGATGCCATGTATTTGGACCCACAGGAAAACTTGATAGCGATGATCAGAGCCTTGTG
Source organism: Anopheles minimus (assembly GCA_000349025.1). Taxonomy (NCBI): domain Eukaryota; kingdom Metazoa; phylum Arthropoda; class Insecta; order Diptera; family Culicidae; genus Anopheles; species Anopheles minimus. The sequence continues at coordinate 10,172,080 of KB663943.1, read as the reverse complement.
GATGCAATAGTTGACGTTGTCGCGCGTGTTCTTGCACTGGTTCTTGGCTTGCGCCGCTATGATCGAGATCTGACCGTTGCCGAACCCGCACACTACATATTGTCCGCTTCCGTCCCAGGTAAGGCAACTGACCGGGTGTTCTACGGGGTCGAGCATTTTCAGCGCACCATGACTCCCGATAGAATTACTCTCGACGTTCACGATGTCGAGCCAGGGTCGGTTCATCATAAAGATGGCCATTGCCAACCGATCGCCGGCTGGATTGAATGCGATCGATGTCGTGTACTGTGCCCGCAGCCCAATAATCACATCCGTGTTGGGTGTCCAGATCACAAGCTTCTTGCTGAAGATTGCCGCTATCTGTCCAGCGACTGACCAGTCAATGATCTTGTGGTAGTACGTCTTGATGTTAGGAAGATCGTGTACCGCCTCAATGAACGCAATAGGTTTTGAACGCGGATGACAGCTCCAGTCCAGCTTCTGGAGGTTACTATACGTTGGACGAACGACCCATTCTAGTGGACGCTTCATGGACAGCTGACTACACACCTGGCGAGTATTAGTATCGTTGAACGTCAAAATCTTATCACTCGTCGAGACCAGCCCGAATACGTTCTTCAGCACGGATGAATAATGGTGTGTACGCCAATATCCTGACATCTCCTTCTGAAACGAATCGTTGTTATGGATTTCAAAACAAATAATTCAAAAACAAATAGAAGTGTGACGTACCATCACCATTGGATCTATCTGTCGTTCAGGTTTGCTTTCTGCCTTGAAGCGACTCGCACGTGACAGTGCGTAGCGGCGTGGAATAAATCGATCTCCATAGCTGTTTGGCAAAAATTCTACCGGCTTTTGAATCTGTAAGACATGAACATTAAGATTAAAATTTATTACATTTGCACTCATATATTAGAACCAAACCAAGGTTTGTTTGCGTGTAGAAAAACAAATATCGTTGCTTGTACCATATCGTTCGCCTGTGAACTAATTCTCATAGTAATGGCTCACTCTGTGCGTGCCATGTCTAAAACATTCAAGGCACCGTAAAACGTCCAGTACCATTGACCTTTTAATGCACCATAAGCCCTAGTTGGTCGTATGCGTGATGGAATTGGGGACCGATGCCTTCGTGTCCAAAGTACAAGCCTGCCCTCATAAATTATGCTTCCAACAGGGCGACACAAGTGTAGCGCGCAGATTTTTCTCTTCCTGTTATGCCCCATCGGCAGTTTCCTTTGAAGCGCTGTGCAAACGGGCTGTGAGCGCGTGCCACGGCTAATGTTTGGTCGTGGTTTTCAGGTAATTTATGGCGATCGTTGGTACCGTACCGAGGGGCATTGATAACACACAGGTACACCGATTCTCGATTAGCAGGTTGCGAAATCATGGACGGAACAAAATGATTGCGTTACCTCAGATTCACGGGCGAAAAGCAACAACTGCAAAATAGGCTTTTTAAAAAATAATACGTAGGTTTTAAAACATTGTTTTAAGATCGTTTTTAAATATTTTTGGCTAATGATAGAGCTTTTTCTATCCAAATAAATGTGAAAGCTATGAAACAACAATAAATAAAGCGAATTAATTTAAATGAATAGCCAATTAATATCATATTAATAGTAAAAGTTGTTATTTTGAATGATAGATGGATTAAATGATATTTTATCGGAAAATTTCAATTATTCATAAATGTATTTTAGTTATTTCAATAATGCAGAAAACATGCAAACTTTTTTTTCAACACACACATTTTCTCAAAATCAAAAAAATACATCATCAACTCCTTCGCGACGTTCGCACAGCAAATCATTTCAGCGATTGAAGTCTTTCGTTGCCAATTTCAAGCGACGAACCCCACTGCTGCGTGCGTTCGTGGCTCGACCAGCGGAACACTTGCCATGAGCTGCACGCTCATTTTTCCGACAGCTCTCAGGTAACACGCCGAGCATTTCCCCTGAGCCTGTAGTAGATCGTGTCCGAGGAAGAATAGGCGCGTGCACCGAATGGACGAGCGCGCGAAGTTCGTGTCGTGCGCACACGCGCCGAGCGTGCCTTCGCTGACCGCGCCTGAAACGCGATACAGTCAGCTGATGAGCCATCCTGGAGGTCGTTCGAGCCGTGCGCGTTCATTGACGCTGTGCTGGCGCGGAGAACACGAAACCACGAACAACACAAACTAACGGTCTCCGAAGCAGACACGTGCGAAACATACGCCTGGAGATGCCTGGAGATGGAGCGACTTGCAAGATTTTGTAATGCAAGAGAAGAGCATCCAAGTAGGGTTAGATTCCAGTTTGAGAGAAGTCCATATTCTCCTATTACTTTATCTAATAGAGCAGATGGAGAGCATTGAGCAAACTGTCTCAGAGGTTGCATGCTGTGTAAAGTCGTCAGGGAGGGGTTTTTGATACGATTTGATCTCCTACTAGTCTAAGACACTAACGGTTGCTCGAAACATAAGATCTATGCGCTCTTGGGGCACGAAAGAAGACTTTTAGATTAAAAAATGAGAGGCTCTGCAAGAGAAGCGCAACAAAGGAAGGGTGAGAAAAAGTCTATCCACCATGAGAGAACTAGAGCAAAACGGCGAAGAGAAACCCGAACCATGCGTTGCTGTTTCCCTTTTGCTTTCCCACTTCGACAGTACGCTAGACAAACGAGATCAGACCCGAAGTCCGAGGGAGTCCTAGTTTAAACTGCAAGTGAACAATTGAACCATTCGTGCAAGTGGAAGTGAATGCTGCAGTTTGTCGCATCCCGAGCCCCGTGTTCAAACTCCCCGTTGGAGGGCGCAAAAAAAAAACGAGAGCATACGGTGCATCTGACTGTCGCGGTGCAGTTTAGTGGATATGCAGTGTTTGATGAAAGCGGTCGAGCCCAGCCTGCCCATCGTACCACCGGACGTGTACCTTTCCTTTGGTGGCTTTATGCAGGCAACATTTCTATCGTACTTGTCGCGATTAGACGGTGAAGTGAAGAAAGATCCAACTTCCGAACTGCAAAGGAAGTTGTCATAGGCGTTGGCAGGAAACAAGTGACAGTAAGCATAGAAAGCGTGTAGTACGGTGAGATCGACAGCGTTGATTTGAACAAAAAAAACGGAAATTTATTGTTTCTTTCGAGCGTAAGAGGCTACAACACATGTGACAGTGAGCAGAAAAGGTATCGAGAAGTGAACATACTCAAAGTGTTTGTGATCCAACATTTTAAAGTCTACATACAGAAACGATACATTACATGTTTTTTTAAGTGAACTATACTCGTGCAGTTTGAGCAGACGGGAAAACAGCTCATTGTGAAGTGATTGTGCAATTTATTGTTAAAGAAAAAATCACGTTTGAAAAAATGGTTTCAAAAATGATTAAAAACCCGTTTCCAGAAAGATTAAAACTGGTCTTTCTTTATGCTTTCCGTTCGTTGGACACTCCTTACTAAGGCAGCTCACTCGGTGGATGTAGGACACTATGCTCAGAAAACAGTCAACCTGTTATAATTTTTTTTGTTGGTGCAGGTGAGTAAGTATAATATAAATTGATAAAAACAAAGAAAGTTGTTTTTATCGTGCATTTTAATACAATATAAACTCCCAATAGCGAAAAGGAAAAAAAACTAGGTTCAATTTTTAAAACCAACTTCTCACGAATAGACGTTTGAAGCGCTCGAAATTGACGCCCTGTCAGTTCCGCTTGTCCAGAAGCCGACTCGTGAAACGAACACTGTCCAGTACGAACGTTTTGCATACACTTCAGCTGAGACTGCCACCGTTCGAACACAATCGGATCCACAATGAGGCAGGCGTTTGTCTGGGTGGATGAAATGAACCGAATATTAACTCCGACCGACAGGGTCCATCAATCTACCGAATTCCGACCATTACACTGCCCCTTCCCCGTAGCTCCCGAAACCCAGTCAATTCTTATGACGAACTGCCTATTCAAACACGGTACCAAACGAGATGATAGATTCCCGGGCTTTTGGTCGGGCGGACTCCTGTCGAAAACGAGATCAGACGAGAGAAATGATGGCTACAAGCACAAACAAAAAAACTCGTTTAAGATGAGGTGAACTGGAAGGGTGGGAAGGTGAGGAAAGGATCATGTTGAATGAAATATCGAAAGGCAGGTTTGACCATTGGATTTCGAATAGAAAACCTCCCCGTAAGGTGTTGCTTGGGCCAGGCATGAAATTGGATGTATCCGTGGGGGACTTCTCCATGCTTATTGGATACACTTTTCCACTTACAATTGGATCTACGTGATGACATGATTTTGTGGGTTATTGTGCATTGAAGAATCTCCTTCAAGAAATCAGCTACCATACAACAGATAAAAGTTAAAAATAATGCTATTTTATCTGTCATCCCTTTCAGGCAATGATTATCATTTTGCGAACGATAATAACGACGTTTAAAAACATGACAAACTGCTTCACCCTAACCTCCAGCGCAAGGAATGTGGGGCCAATATCGCGAACCATCGCCTTCGACTTGAGGCGACCTCGGTGTGCAAATGCCATTGCTAAAGTGCCTTGCGGAACTGCTTTTAAATTGAATTTTAATAACAACCCCTTCTATCAGCCAACCCACCGATCGTCGGTGAGGGTTTTTTTTTGTCCTCTTGTGCTGCTTACAGAAGAGCACCCTGAGAAAGCACAAAACCCTTCAGATAGCCTCCAGGAGTGTTGTCGGAGCAGTTCATGCCTAGCTCGACCTGACGATCACTTTCGAATGATAAACGTGAGCTGATAAAAAGGCATTTCTCTCTGCCGTCCCGACGAGGATGATGAAGGCAAAACTGTTTCTGATTGAGCTTCTAGAGCAGGAATGTTATGCTAGGAAATCAAATCTCGTCGGAACACGTTAGGGTTGGCAGAGAGTGGAGTGAACGTAGTTAAAAGCGACTAATTATTTCACTCGAGCATAACTTCACAACCTTTAATTAAAAGCATGATCGGTATAAGGGTGTTTGCAGAAAGAAGATCCGTCTTCTGCAGAAATAGAGGAGTCGGTGAAGAAAAAGAATATCGATATCATAAAGATCGATGCTGGAATTCCGTAATGCGTACTCCCCGAAGCGCATTGTTGAATTAATTCAAACTGAAGAAAGAAGACTGTCACCCTGGAGGATTCCTGTGGTTGTGTTGCTAAACCAATTAACAAGGGTAGTTTTTCCTGTTTGTGAGTAATTACCGCGCTCATCAATAAATATAGAACTGGTACATTTTCTACACCAGTATTGTCTTGATCCTACCACCATCCTTCAATTACGATGGGACTTTCCGGTTGGTGGTAGTAGGAAGGCGTTAATGTTTTTGTTAAATGTTCGATTCACCGCAAACAATCATCAGCTTCATGCGAACGATCACCAGCCATATAAATGTATGCGAATCGATTACGGTGCACGCTTGAGGTTGTGGTTACATTTCCGACACCAATCGTCGTGCTCGTTTCCAACACCATCATAAAACCTGTTCCCGTTTCCGAGTGGGAAGCAGTTGTCTATGGTCAGTATTGTCCCATCAAAAACATATGATTTTGTTGGAGGAAGATTAGAGACCTACGTCTCAGGCACTAAAAATGGCATTAATCGGAAGACGTTCCACCGATGGGATGGCATCTCTCGGATGACTGACGCATTAAATGGTATGAATTCATTCATCTGTAATTAAGTTATTACACTGTACAATCACGACTCCATGTAGCGTCCGTCTGTCTGTCTGTCGTTGTCGGTCCGTGTGGATATTTGCTCCTCATTTTGCCCATCATTAAAACATTCCCAGCTGCGACTTGTGAGAAGTAAGGTCGTGCTTCGCATTAAGATGAGGCTGCTTATGACGATTGGTGTATGATGTTTAATTAACGCTAGAAAACGGCCACAGAGCATGATTACTGGGCCATAAGCTTGGTTGGGGTTGCATTGGAGAGGACTTCATCTAAGCTATATGAGAGTGATTATCATTTATAACCATAATCATTTATTGATATTGTGATATCTTATAAAGTCCTTATGATTTCCGCAGACTTGCATACATAAATCAAATAATTCTTGAACTGTGATAGTATTTCAATTTTTAAAGTAAAAGCTTTTTGTATGTAAACACAAAACATGGAACGCAAACGAATGAAGTAATTTTCCCTAAGGCAGTTTGCCAATTCAATCAAACCCAAGAGAAAGGCACTTCCTCCAATCACGCTGTAAAGCGCGATGTGTTAATTTACCTGCAGTCGTTTAATTATTATTATTGACCACCGGTAACATGATTTTCGTAATCAGCATTCCAAAATCAGCCAGCCAAGCTGCCGCTGTTCGCCACATATAAATCAAATTCCCGAAAAAACAGAACCGATCGCAAGCTGGCTGGTTACACATTAAGTTGTTTCCTTTGCGGGCACACCCGTTAAGCGTCATTCGATCTGCAGCTTTTATTGGCACGATAATGAACGCACGAAAGGCAGAACCGGATGCAATTTTTATTTTTATTCAGTTTTTGCCCGGTAGCTCAAGATACAGATAAGAATTTGGTGTATAGTTTCACCATGGCACCAAGCTAGCTGCTACACTCCCGTTAAAATGGGATCACCCCTACTCAATCAATCAAATGACCGTAAAACTGTGCCATTTTCAATGACACTGCTTTTGTATGGTAGCAAAATTTTGTTTGTTCGGCGAAGTGAATTCTTCCGAAACCATAGACAAGTAAATGATACGTTAATACAAACGTAGCGAAAAATGACCCAAAAAAGGGGTTTAATTGATTTTTTGTACTACTTTGCTCGATGATCACGCTGGAAAAGAAACTCATCAATCAAAATCGTTTCCTCTCTCTCTTTGGGAGTTACAATCTGCTGTGGAGCGTTTTACGTACGATCGCTTCCACTGTTGCGTTTATAAATGACGTTCATCAATCAAGTGATAAACATCAAACGGCTACCAAAATGAAAGGCACAACTATTGGAGATGATACGCCTGGAGAGGGCTTTAGTGTCAAGAGGATAATTTGTTTTACCGACTGCCCGGATAATTGGCAAATGATTTGATTAAATTATTTTCTCAAAAGTGGTTGTATCGGTAATAGTTCAATAAATCCTCCTCTCTAGCATTGGCAAACATTGTTTTCTAAAATTAAATTGTAATTCATTCGCAAAAAAACGGAAATTAATTTATCTGACTTCAAAGACATATCTGACCTATAAAACGAACATCAAAAGCAATGTTAACGATGTTAAACATTCCCTCTTATTGATGATTTCGTTTTGCCGATAAAAGTCAATCACGTTTGCTAGTAAGACAATGTTTCTATTAATTCCTATGACATGGCAATATTTTACAAGCCTCGAGCCATCAGTTATGAGCTGTTGAAGAATCATCCCTACCGTGTGGTCATTGCTAAAGACGGATTGATGGAATGGAGATCTCATGACTCAACACAACTCATGATCTGTTACACTCAATCATAGCCCGATATTAGACGCTCTTTATGCTTCCCAGCGTGATACTGTTGTTGCAGCTGATTTGAAAATATCTGCAGTCTCATATCAGCTCAGCATGAAGTTGATTAATTGAAGCTTAATAAATCTGGTTAAACACTTCTACCGTTTCTCTTCAGGCGGTACGATGATGATACGGACACACGCACGTCAATGTTTAATGTCTTGATCCGTATCATAAACTGTTTATCCAGTTAAAACATTCCAAATGCTTGCGTTGTTTGGAAAATGGACGATCTATAAACCACGCCTTTTCAACTGCTTCATTGTGGGGGTTCGGTATACTCATATGCGTGAAAAATACTTGAACTGTGACGATCATACCTAATTGTTCCGCATGGTGGGGAAACACCATTGACCATACGTTTCGCTTGCCCTCGGCAAACCGAAACCGTATGGCCAAAAGCGTATCCCCATACCGCCGTACAACGGTAGTCGCGTTTGTTCATCCCTACCATGTGCATTCCAGGCGCGATGCTTCACTGCTCCAGTTGCACTACGAACCCACCGTAGCGAGAAAAAAGAGGGAGGTCGTTTGAAATAGTTCACCACCTGCATTTGATCCAATGGCAGCTGGAATGAAGTGAAACATTCAACTAGCTGCACCGGTACGTACGTACGGAACTATCTCATCCCGATCTCACCATTAAAATTTAATTGAAATCACAACAGTACACCGGCCGTTTGGTGTTTGGCTGAAGACGATCTCTGTTCGCGATCGGGTAGGAAATGCGCACGAGGAAGCCAATGGAAGACGAACTATGTTAATTAAATACCATTCCTTATTTGGAGGCGAAAGATATCGGAAAGATTGCAACGATGGCGAAAGGCACGAGCGCAAACATTCACTGGACTCGTGCTGTAAGGAATTTTGAAGCGTATCGTTTTAATTGAGAATTTTCCAGCAGCAGTTTTCCACTTCCCCTTCCCTAAATAGCTTCCTTTCGGTTAAGAATGTTACAGACACGTGGCAGAAGTTAAGGTTAAGATACATCGGACGTTGCTATTCCCTAAATGGTATTTACAATTGACAGCCGATCATTCGCAAGCGTTGAATCATGTTTTAATTATCGCTCAACGATGCCACCATATAAGGGTTATGTATTCCAGTTCCATTTTGGTCGTTTAATCATCATTAAACACGCAAGAACTCTCCGGAGGTTGTGTGTGGTCCTCATCAAGCAGATATCGTCACGCAATGCTCATTTCACTCTCAATCACTATTCTGAATTTATCTGACTATCAATCTGAATCTTAATGTGTGTCGGACGTGTGACTAACTAAACGCTTTGTTGAACAAACCTCCTTCAAAAGCAAACGATTCTCCTTCCCAATCGATCAATCATGTTGAAGAGTGTACAGCAATGACTTCATCACTATCCATTTCGGATCTGCAAACAGCAACTGATCAGAAACCACCATTCAAGTTTTTTATGTAAGGTCACACTCTCCTCTCACAACAGTATCTTTCCGTAATTTCGGGACAGGTTTTTCAGTACAGTTCCTTCCCACATGAAATAACAGCTGATTTCTCTTTCCCTACGCACCAGACTTGCAAGATCGAAACGAGTTCGATCGAAAGGGAACGAAGTCACTTGTCTGCTTGACGGAGGCGAGCGTTCGTCCGAAGATAAATCACGCAACGCAGGTTGAAAGATATGCAAAAGACATCTCCCGAGACAACGCACATCCAATCGGAAAGGATATCCTGTCTGGGTGAGAGAGTTGTTGGCGCTCGCGTGTCTCTTATCCTTGTTGCGTGTGGTTGGAAGAGTTAAGATACTCTTTCCAAGACGCTTTCCATGTGACTTCATTACAAGTTGTTGTACATCACAGAGGAAATGCATAAGTAATTGAAATATGTACTCTTGTAATGAATATTCATTGGACGCGTGGTCGATTTACATGTCTTAACATCACATACACCTCTTTGCAGTACTTAGACCATACCTCGATCCTGAAAACCAATAGATTAGCTATTAGTATTATTCATTTTAAACCTTTTATTAATCTAAACATGTACGCGATTCTTTACATAACCAAATTTATTACGCCGGGATCACTTCACCGGAAGTTTTCCTTCAATTTCATGGTTTACGGAGGTCATAAAACAGGTGCGCAACCTTCTAAGTTGCTGCTTTCATTTTGCCAACCTTAATTTATGTGATAAGAAATCATTTTCATGTAATTGATTTCTCCTTCCACGGTCCTCCACGTGAGGGTAGATCATAAAAAAGAGATGTTATAAATGTCGCCCGTTAAATGATCAAAGCAAAACGCTGATCGAATTATCATATGTTAAACGTTGTTCTGTGTGCATGTTCTTGTCGGGGAACCTACCGTCCACACCCGAGGTGGAGTTATTCTGCCTCTGTAATCGTTTAGTGTTTGCAATTATGCCAGAGGTTTACTTTATTGCAGGTGCTTTGTTTAATATACCGAGGTGGTTGGGTTTTAATTACTTGTTGTAATTAAACATCCGCTAGGAATGATGTTGAGCGGAGGAGAAAAATGTTGTAGAAGAATTATTTATGCAAGTAGACTAGTGTAGTTTATAAACGACAAGTGACATGTTTTTCCTTTAAAGTATTCCGAACAAATATAAAAAATCTTAACTTACGTAGAATTGAATCCATTTCCTTCAACGCTTTCCTGTATAGCTTCAGGCAATTGCAATCTTATCAACAGTCACAACTCTTTTCCAGAGTAATCCACCTGACCTTGCCTCTAGTTCATTCCCACAACTCCTCACAACTGTCATTGGAGCTAAACATGCGAGAGCGAGAAGTTACTCACACGAAGTAACACTGGAACACCTTTCGAACCCCTGCTGACTTTTCACACTTTGCTTTCAACCGAATCATGAACTTCAAATGCTTTCTTTCGCCTAAAGATCTGAGAGAAGGCGTAGGAACTGTATTCGGTGAGCTTTTACTCCCGGAAGCGAGAATACCTTGAGGGGATGAACATTAAGTATCGATAATGCTTAATTGTGGTGTAAAATATGTTGTCTTGGAACTGCAATCGCATTTTCCTACATTTCATGGCATATAAAATGTATCATTTGATAAGAATTAATACATTATTGCTCGCGCGCTGTATTAAAGTGCTTTCAAGAGTCTCTTGGTGCTCTTTTGAAGGTAATGGAAGCAATACAATGTGAATAAACCACACCTAACAAGGAAAGGAGATCTACACAATACCCCATAGAACATTAGGAATTCTTGTCTTATCAATTCACGCTCGCTTCATTAGTGCGCGGATACTCTTACTGATCACATAATGCATGTACTCAAGGCTTCCTACTTAAACCACACATTCCTAGATTTGCCTCTTTTATTCGCATTTATGTTTTGAATCATGATGAAGATATTGCTCACAACCGCTTCTGCCCACTACTATTCCAAGGAACCATTCCGGCACAAGTCACAAAACCCACAGTCCACAGCATGACCCAACACAGAGGGAGTTTTGCGATTCCCTGGACGTCCGTTGGGTTCCTTTGCTGTTTATTCTTTATTTTCTATATATTTAGATCGCTTCTGGTGCTGCCGGGAATTGAAACAGATACAAGCTAATTTAAATACAAATGTTGTAAAATGGCACAAATGAAATGTCTGGAGTTGTCTTGACCCGATGGGACGTCTTCCAGTAGCAGTCCGAAAGGAAGACCCCCCAAAGTGAGCTGTGCTGGTTCATCGTCTGTACCCGAAGAGCTCAAGTCGCGATCCGATCAGCTTGATACCGCCACAGCTCGATGTTTCATAAAACAAACAGTCCATTATTGAAATGAAATCGCGATCAGGTTTGTTCGCGAAAGGCACGCGATGTCTTTTTTATCGTTCGTTTGTGTGTGCATCATGCACACATATTTTTAGCGTAAGTATTTAGGTTAATAAAGTATGTTACACATAAAAAGGAGTCATTTTTCCTGCAACCCAATCGGTACCAACAAATTATTTCCCAACGCGCGCACACGCTGCGTCGTAAAGCTTTGGCTAATTGTGGCTCAGGAAGCTTAGCGCAGAATATAAACAGTACACAATTACAATAATTAACGACCCCAGATCTAGGTGATATCTCGCACAAATCGTGAGCGCAATCGTCGTCAGTCCCGAATGTCGCCGACGGTTGGTAGCGGCGCTAATTATTATGTCACTCGGATGCATAAACTTTGCGCCAGTTGAGTGCTTCTGGTGGTCGTTTATTGCACTGCCTGAGCTGAACTCGCGATCAAACCGATTAACGAACAGTAGAACCGACCAAAACTGTCATGGCTGAAACGGAGTTGTCTGAGGGCTGAGATGGAAATAGTTCGAATTGATTGAATCGAGTGTCAGATCCAAACAAACCACTCGACAGATTGGTCAATCGTATCGAGCTTCTGCTCAGTGAGTAATGAAATGCTCAAAGCTCCAACTCGTTTTGCATTAACTGCTCCATAATCTTGTTATATGCCCCCTTTTGACTAGAAGCTGAGACGAAGCAAACCGTTCGTAGTTGAAAAATTGTAATTGCGTATAATAATAAAAATTAGCTTATCACAGGCGACGCTGTCCTGGAACGGTGTTTAGACACACACGAAGAAGGAAGTCTTTGAATCTGCATAATCCATTAGATTCGATAGGAATTCCCATTTGATATCAGAAGGATCATTAATTGAATCATTTCCTCGGATGAAATGGCCCATAATTGAACAATTATGGTTGCTTTGACGCACCGTCTCTGTAGATGGGAAATGGCGAATGCCTCTCTTATGGTATCAACTACTCAGATTGAAAGTATTGCATGACTCTATCAAATCATTACGTATCTGTTATAAAAATCGGTCTTTAGTGGCAACGAATATTGGATGGAAATGCCTACAGTTGATTCTTTGTTGCATTGAACAGATTTACAGCAGACTTTCAACATTTTCAGACAAAACAACATCCCTTCCGGACAAGTGCAGTGAAGCACCTAAAAGACATTCCTTCCCAGCAAGTGTACCTTTATGATCCCTAAACCTATAACTTCTCAGACGCAACCACATGGTAGTTACCCAGGAATCGACTATGCTGTACTACGGTGTGCATA
>KB663943.1:9458985-9523238 GCA_000349025.1 Anopheles minimus | reverse complement strand
TCTCTCTCTCTCTCTCTCGTTGCCAAATCCGTTGTTTTCTTTTCCAACATCCCCACTTCGTATGTTTTCTTTTTCGTTTTGCTTATATTTTCGCATTTTGTTGCTTACTTTCAACTTTCCGTTGTGCCTGACGTGATGCTTTACCTTTACTTTTTCCCTTAGTTTTACTGCTGTTCTCCCCGCCCTGCTTTCCTGCAAAAACCGCACAAACTCATCAATCTGGGCAAAAAGGAAGCTCGTACCTCCGCTTTTCTTCCCATGCTTTAAAAGATCACATTCCGTCTTCGTTTACATCGTTTTTTTTATCTTTCGCTTCAGTTCATAAATCAAATATTTTGATAAGAACTCATTAATTTCTGCTTGCGCAAACTTTCAAGTTTGTTCCTGCAATTGCCAATCCTCTTGGTTGTTTTGCGCGAGTTTTCCCCGTGCCGCACGGGGAACTTTGTGGTGGGACGATTTATTCGAACCATTTCGTTATTTAAACGATCGTATCAGGACGGTGATCGGTATTTCGAACAGTTCTTCTGGCAGTTTTGTGATAAAAAGTTGGAATGCAAAATTTTTAGAATCTTAGTCAAGTTAGGACATGTTTTAATTAATGATCAACGCTCCAAGGTTGTAAATATATTTTGCAAATGGAATTCTCTTATGCGCTCCTTATCCTTTTGTATCTTACCCATTCGTTTGTATTATATATTTCTCAATATACAGGCATTTCAATGTACAAAGATTTACTTCATTTAAGCTTCAATATATTTCAACTTCTTCTTTGTTACATGATTCATTTTTTCTTCTTTCAGTCTCAAAAATACATCTTCTCCTGCTTAGTTCGCTTAGTTTTGTTCGGCTGTTCACTAGTATCACTTTGTACTATCCCAACATAATACGATCGGATAGGAAATACCGAAGAGAATCCATCAACGGTGGTAGCATTTAAACGGTTAACCCAAGCATTTAAATAAAAACAAACGTGAAAAAATGTATATCGAGTAGCTTACAGAGAAATAAAAGAAAACGTAATTATCAACAGTTCGAATATGTACATTAGCAGCACATGTGTGTATACAAAACACAACTACCTCCTCAAACAAAAAACATTTGTGAAAGTAAAACAGATAGATCTACAGAAAATGCTCGCATTGAAAGAGCTCTAATAGAAAGTAACGTAAAATCATCCAAGAGCGAACAGTGAATGAATAAAAAAAAGGATATTTTCACTTCAACACGCACACACACGAACAAACAAATAAACATACAAATTAAAAGAGCAAGTACACACGCACGCACAAACAACGCGTTTGAGTTTGCAGAAGTGAATTCAAGCTTGGCTATCCATTTTTTTAATTCAAAATCATTTCAAAAAGAAAACAAAAAATATCTAACAATAAAAATAATTAGTTTTTCCAGGAGAAAAATCTAATTAGGATGTAAAAAATAAAAGAAATTCATTCTCGCGTTATGAAACACGTGTCGTTTCGAACACGTTTTGATATCAACGCACATTCCGCGGTTCGATCGTATGTGGTGACCAGTAAGAGCGACACGCTTGCTCGTATAAGTGCGAACCTACACTAGGTTGAGAACCGGTTTCGTGAAATAGATGGAATTTTGTACGCTTCCCTGCAGTCGGACGTTTATTCGCGGCTCACCAAACCATCGGAAGGATGTGTCGTGATAACACGCGCAGCCGATGGCAACGATTTGGCCGGTTGCTTCAGGGCAAACCGGCAGGAACCGAACACATTTTTCGTCTCGTCGACATTGTGTGGCACTCGGTGAACTTGTTTTTTTTCTTTGCATCACTAAACTTAACTGTTCTATGCTACAGACGGCGGGGTTTTGGGGTAGAGATGATTTCCACTTCCATTTGTTATCCACTCACTAAACCGATCGCTTCACTAGAGCACCTGATCGCTTGCAGCACAACCGATGAAAATGAACAACGAAACAGAATATCGGAGGGATATCTGGTTAGCAACTTACCCAACACAATGACTTACAAACCGTCCGGGTAGCGATCGTATTCGCACCGAGAGGCCTTTGTTCCTGGTGCTCCCTTCTGTCCGATGAGTACATGCTCCATGCGTTGAATTCCCGGGCTCTCGAGGAGGGGTCACTTCTCTTCTTGCGCACGTTTCGTCGCAGTATGGAACCATGTAAAACACACTTTTTGAACGGTAACTTAAAGGTGAGAAACCTACAGAATGATTGATGTGGGGGGCAGTATGATAAACCGACCCGCTAATTGACTATAGTGTGCAAGAGAAGAGAAGTAAGTTCAGGACGAAATCTAAAAACAAAAGGCGATGGCACACATTTGCAAAACTAGTACGCCACCATCATCATCATCCCGACCGACTAGGCCGTACGTTGGCTAAAGTGCTCATACTTGCAGTCCCGGTCAACGCATTGACCTCCGAGCTCGAAAGGACAAAGGATACCGGTGGGAATGTTCTGTGCACTGTGGAAAGTATAAAAGAGAAAGAAAAAGAATGCCGGAAAGGAAGGGAACAACGTACACAGGGAACGGTGAGTGATAATTGCATGGAAGGACATTAACCGGTAAGGAGTAATTAGGCAATGTGTGAAAGAGACAGTAAAAGAGTGTTTCGAAACATGGAATTGTGTTGAAAGTGTAGAAAAAATAGCTCATTGCGTATAGAAAATACAGTAAGTTGTGAAAAACAATTAAAATGAAAGATAAAACACACACACACACACGGGGAACAGTAGGAGTTGAAAATGGGAAAGGAAAAGTGGAAAGGAATATTAAGTAAATTTTTCTTAGCTGTTCGAATAGAGTGGATAGGTTTTTTTTTTCTTCGTTCCGATCGCTGAAGATCGCACATTAACTTACCCTTGCTTCAAGAACATCAGCGGTGACGTATACTTTTCTATTCGGAACGTTTCGCCAGGAACGGTTCCTTCCTGTACAATCATAGTGTCTTCTTCGTTTTGCTCCAAGCCCGGTTCGTTGCACGGCACTGTGTCTTCTGCTTGTGGCAATAGCTCAATATTTGGCATCTCCTTTTCCTCTACGATAGCCTCATCAACTGTCGTAGTCTCTGTTTGTATGGTATTTTGTACAACCACTGATTCAGCTGTAGTTGCTAAACACTCTTCTTCGTTCGCATGCTCCGTCGATTGCATTTCTACTTCCACAATTTGTTCCGAGGGCTCAGCCGGACATGGCTCATCAACATGCTCCGGAGAAAGTGTTTGAGGTACAGGGTCGCATGCATCTTCTTCCTGATTTATCGATACAGATGGATTAGGTTCTTCCGGTTCTGCGACCGTATCATCTTCCTGTTGACAGTTTAGCGCTTCGGGCGAGCGTCCCTCATCACACTCATTATCGTACGTAGTCGCCGGCCAGAATGTGGGCTGCTCAGCCGAGTTGGCTAACCGTCGCTTGTGGTTGGCGATCATCTCCTCCTTAAACTCTTGCAGTGTGGGCTTCCGGATGGTTTTTAGCTGTTGCGTTTCCGCGATCAAAATGCGCAACTGCTGCTGCACCACGGTTCCCTTCGAGGATGCTGGCAGTCTGGAAGAGAGTGTTAGTAGTAAGACCTAATTCCATCCCATTGTGATAACCCATCGGCGGCTAGACTACAAGCCACCGTCGTAAAATTCCCTCTTCCTCTTTTCTTTTTGTCTACAATCTGTCCGATCCAACTTACTGATACGATTCCCCTTTAATGATACGCCCAATCTGATCGCACATGCGCTCCAGTTCCCCAGAGCGTTTGCGACTGAACAGAATCTTCTTGCGCGTCGCTTGCAGACTGGAGAACGTATCGAAGGATCGCTGCCGTCGCTTCTCGTACACATTCTCGAGCAGGGACAGCTTTTCCTTCAGCAGATCGATACGGTTCTCGAGGTGGTACTGTTCGCGCCGTGCTTGCTGCGCCTCCAGCAACGTCGCGGTATGCCGCTCGAGCTCACTTAAAAAGGTACCGCTGGAGTTTGACCATTTTGCGGAAGAGAAGGATACGATGAAACAGGCGTGGCACATGTAAACAAGCAGTATCGCGCAAGGAACACACGTTTATGGCATTACCTGTGCTTTTCGAGTTGCTTTTCGGCGGTCAGAAGCAGACGGTTTCGGGACGCTTCCGACAGGTTCGGCAAACTCGTGCGTATCTGGTGCAGTTTTCTTTCGATCGGATCCATTTGCTCGTCGGTAGGTGAGGTGGCTGGTTGGGAGGCACTGCTAACCGATTGTTTCCGTCTGCCAGGACTCTTCCCGAGCCTTGCTTCTGACGACTTTTGCACACTTACTTGTGGACCATTGTTCGACGTGCGGCTGTCTTGCTTGGAAGATGTTTGCCGTGCCACCTTGTCCCGCTCTAATTGTGCCATACGGGCAACCAATCTCATGTACTCCATCTGAGACGATTTCGAGAGGTGTCTCACAGCCTGTAGAGCAAGTGATAGATTAGTGATAGATAGTTCTTCTGGTCAACATAAACACTGAAACGGATTGACCCTAAAGCAAGACAACCATGGCAGAAGAAGGCGTCCCTGGTTCTCAGGAAACAGGGACGTTCATTGTGAAAAGAAAAAAGAACAGTCAACAAAATAAAATACAATCATCTCACCGTCGGAGTTGCCATGGCGACATTAGTCGTTGGAAGCTTCTTTGACGCATTCTTTAGCTGCTGTTGCTTCGTCAGTAAACTCCTCTCGCCAGTCTCGGAATGATCCACCGATTCTTTGGCATTGTCTTCCTGGGCTGTTACGGATGTGGTGCTTTTACTACGGACGCTTTTCAAAAATTTATCCAACTGTTCTTCAAATCGTCCCGACGTCGCGTTTGGTGTTCCTCCAGTGGTAGCAGCGACGGATATCACATCCGAGCCGACATCATTTTTCTCGGGTGACGATGTGCTGAAATCGACTTCCGAATCGGAATCCGAGTTTCCCAGCTGTATGACAAGCTTCGCAACTGGTCGTGACACAAACGTTTCAACTGCAGCCGGTTCCTTGGGAGATTCGGTGCGTGGTCCCGCAATGACCGTTGGAGGCGATGGTGCAGCGGTACGATTTAGGTTGATAAGTTTGTTTGGATTGTTGACGAGCTTTTGCGTGTGCACTATGGAAGATGCTTTGGCCAACTGTGGACTGAGCTCGGCTGGTACATTACTGACAGTGGCAGGATCTGTTGCGATTACTGCTTCCACCACTCCAACGCTAGCACTACTGGAAAGTGTTTTTTTCCTTCGCTTTCGTTGCGTTCGCCGATCGACCAGGGTTATCAAATTGGAAGTTTCATTCGTCGTCGGGCTTGTGGAAGCAACATCTTGAGGAGGTTCTTCTTCGACTGCTAATACCGGTGTCTCGTCTTGGAAGTGTTCTACTGGAATAGTTTCTATCGGAGCAGCATCCATCATTTCGTTTTCCTGGCATGGTATTTGTTCATCATTCTGTGGTGATTTGTCCGGCGTTGGTTCCACCACTTCTTTCTTCTTGGTTTGCTTTTGACGCATCTTTGTTAGAAGCAAATGTCTTAACGCCTCGGCTTCCGCTTCCTCCATTGAATCCGGTGTAGCGGAAGCACTTTCCTGTAATTGTTCCCCTCTCCGATGGAATAGTGACGAATCGCAAGAATCAGTCCCAACGAGTAACAGCTTTTGATCCATCCCAGAACCGTTGTACTCAGGGGACGGAGCACTACTAATACTATCGCTACTGGCCAGCTCCATATCGATGGGTTGCTGTGAATGTTCCTCGATATCCACCTTTCCGATCGGACTACCGGGCGGACTTATCTCCATGTCGTTCCCATTGTCGTCCGAATCGACAAGATCGATTTGTTCGTACTGTGGCTCCACTATCAGCACATCATCCGCATCATCTTCGACCATTTCCACCGAATCTTGCCCATCGCTGTACACCCCATTATCGTACGACGGAGCTATCTCCCGGACAGGCGAAAGCACAATATCATCGCTCGGGGAGTACGGTTGCTCGTTATCCAGCTCCTTGCGCTTTTTTCTCGATTCATGCTTCTTCAGTACGGCCGTCTTGAGCGCGATCAGGCGCAGTTCTTGCTCTTCCACCGACACTCCATCGGACAGGTTATCTTCCGCTGCGTTTATCGTCGGCGGTGGTGGAGGCGAAGGTATCTGCAGCTCGGAAATAATTTCACCCAGGCCCGCCTCCCGCACGATCGGCTTCGTGCTGAGGGCCAGCAAGCGAAGCTGTAGCTCTTCCTCTGCCTCTTCCTCTTCATCATCTTCGTCCACCACGACTGGAACATCATCGTCGGAATTGCTCGAAGGGCATTGCAGCACCTCCACAATGGCTTTCTGTTTACCATCAGCCCTTCTTTTCCGTTTCGACGATTGCATGAAAAGTTTCTTCCTCAGCGGATTCCTACTGCTCGTGAGCCGTTGGTTCTTCCCATTGCCAATGCCGAGCGCAATCTTCAGATATTCCCGATCGACAACCGCTTCCGGTTCGGAATCGGATGACAGTGCACGTCGCTCGGAAGGTGCAGGAGACCGGGAAGCATAACGTCGACGCTTGTGCCGACGGTGCGAGGACCGTTTCGTGCTCTTCTCTTTTGCCTTATCAGCGCTCCGTTTCGTTGCAACAGTACGCGTGTGTTTGGTCACACTGTACCGATTGTCTGCTTTGTTTGCAATAGTGGGTTTGTATTGTTTGTGGCTCCGATACGAAGGGTGCTGATGTTGCGGGTAGTAATAACAATAATTTTCCTTCCCGTTCATAACCTCCTCCACGTCCAGGTAGTCTGTGAGCGAAAGGGAAGGAAACAACAACGTAAACAAACGGTGAACTGTACCGAAAATCTAGAACACCATTCCACGTACCGTATTTGCTGTGGTTAGCAAACTTTCGCTTCATCATGCCCACCCGTTTGTCCATCGCTTCCAGAGCCGCCATGCGCTCACGGATGGTCAATTCTTCTTCCGAGCTGATATCCTCCAGCTCCTGCTGCTGCTGTGGTCCATCCTCATCGTCTTCGTCCTGTATTTCGCCCTCCTCATGATCCTCATCCTCGTCTGGACCATCACTGCCGCTGCTCACAAATACCAAACCCTCCGGAAGGTCACCGCTTGTTGGCGACGGCAATTGTTGCTTCTCGTCGTCTGGATTCTCCATGGCGCATGGGAAAAGCGTGCACTCTATCAACGATGTAGGCATGAACGGCGAAGCGCATTCGAGGCTGCTATCTTACGCTAGTGGCAATCGCACCTAAAATCACTATTAAAAACTCCAAACACTTGGTTCACTTACAATAAACTCGTTGTAGAAACACAGCACAATGCCTTCCTTTCATAACTTGCTGTTTTCGCGTGAACTGCGACGAAAAAATCTTCTGACAGCTGTCAAGCAGCTGGAAGCTTCCCAAGGTAACCACATCTATAAAACCAAGATGAGCCCCCGGTTGTTCGAGAGATTCGAAAACTGCTGTTTGGTTCATTGTTTTCCTATCTTTTTGTGGTTGTTTTCCCTTTTTTCTGCGTTTTATTTGCTCTTATTATCTTATCGTATGCAAAACGCAACATCCAAGCAAATGCCATCATTAAAACATGTTCAAATCAAATAAAATCCAACCGAAAGATTGTTTCCAACAAGTTGTTTGTTGAATTAAAAAAAATGCATTTAATTTGGAACGCCATGTTGAGAGCAGCAATAGATAGAAATATTAGAAAAAAAAATATTGAAAAATGGTCAAGCACGTTGAACCGCTGCTTATAGCCTCGATGCAATCAAATTTGTGCATTGGGCGTTTCGTGTTTTTCCAAACAAATCGGCATCTGTCAAACTCCAAACCGAAAAAGGAGGACAAACAGTTTTTTTCTGCTTGCAACAAATAAAAAAATTGTGTTCTCCCCCTGTGATGACCCTCCAGTGACCTGCCGAACAAATCTATTCTGCTCCACCAGCGAGGCCAGACTAGTGGAAAACGTTGTACAAAGCAGAGAAGAATCTTATCAAGGAAGCTGGGATACGATTTTTCCCTACATAGCTTCAACGAAAAGAACAAAAAACATGGTGCCATAGCGGGGAGCGACGCGGTGAAGCAACGCTAACGACTAGGACATGAACGGTACGGCAGCTGCAGGACAAGCACGGGAAGTTTCCGGCACGACCATGGAAGCAGTCGAAACGGTAACGCTTATAAGCGACGATTCGGATGTGGAAATGACGGAAATTTCCGTAAAGCATCCGAGCAAATCCGAATCGGACGAAGGACGACGCACGAGCCGACGGAAAAAGGTAAAAGTGGGATACGGTGATAATGGTGCGAAAACCAACACCACAACACGTCCCGGCAGTGCTTGCGAGGGCGGCGATCCATCCGGTCCCGGGGATCGTAAGGGTGAAGGAACCACCAAACCAGATCCTCCCACCCCAAAGTCGAAGAAGCGCGAAACGGACGAGAAATCGGCCAGCGGGCCGGATCCGAACCCGTACCAGGAACTGATGACGGGATTGGAAGGGGCAGCCTTTCAGTCGCGACTTCCGGTAGATAAAATGACCGCAGCCGAAGCCGTTTGCTTTCCGCTTATCATCAAGCACGGATTGGTTACGCAGCGCATGTTTCTGAACGTACGCAACCGCATCCTGCAGATGTGGATCGAGGAACCGACGGTGCAGCTGACGTTTGAGAACACTATGAAAAAGATGGAATCACCATTCGACAGTGATCCGTCGCTGGTGCGAAAGGTGCACGCGTTTCTCGAACGGCACGGTTTCATCAATTTCGGCATCTTCGAACGGTTAAAGCCACTTCCGGTGAAGAAACACGCCAAGGTGGTTGTGATTGGGGCGGGAATTTCGGGCCTAGCGGCCGCCCGACAGCTTCAGCAGTTCGGGTTCGATGTGATCGTGCTGGAGGCGCGTGATCGTGTTGGTGGCCGCATTGCGACCTTCCGCAAAAACGCCTACACGGCGGATCTCGGTGCGATGGTGGTGACCGGCATCTGGGGCAATCCGTTGACGATTCTGAGCAAACAAACCGGCATGGAGATGTGTCCGATCAAGAGCACATGTCCGCTGTACGGTGCCGGTGGCAAACCAGTACCGAAGCACAAGGACGACATGGTGGAGCGGGAGTTTAATCGGCTGCTCGAAGCCACCAGCTACCTTTCGCACCAGCTAGATTTCAATTACGCCGGCAATCATCCGGTTTCGCTCGGCCAAGCGCTCGAGTGGATCATCAAGCTGCAGGAGAAGCATGTGAAAGAGAAACAGGTGCAGCATCTGGCCTTGATCATTGTGTATCAGCAGAAATTACTAACGAATCGGCAGCAGCTGATGGAAACGCTGGCCAGGATAAAGGATTTGAAGGCGAAAGCACAACATTTGATCGATACGAAGCCACCGAAACCGCCACCAACGACCAAGGAGGGAGGTGGCAGTGGAGGAGGAGCAGCGACACACGATTCCTCAGGAGGTAATCTTCTATCTTCTTCTATATAATTATATATCTAAAAATGAATGTTTGTTTGTCTGGCCTAAAACTCAAGAACTGCCAGAGCAATTTTGACGACGTTTTCGGATGATTTGTTCCTTTCTGTCCAACGAAGGTTTTGGGAAAAAGAAAAGTTGGAAAAAGTTTTTGTTAATAAGTCCCTTGACTTCTACATCAGGTTCAACACGATATTTCAAGACTAATCGCATCACAAAAATAAAGTTTCCAACTTTTTCAACGTTTAATTAAACCGCTTGGAGTCTTTTGATAGCACAAAATAGAATAAAAATTTGTGCTTCACCGATCACGCAGAATTTATCGGTCTGGATTCTTAGAGGCGATAAATAAATGTTCCTTTTAAAATAAAAACAACGCATAAAGTTAACCAATTCCGTGTTACGCCCTCTTTAGGTGATACCACCGCAAGCGGGAAGTATTACGAGCACGAGTTCCAGCTCCGTGTGACGGCACGCGAAGAACAACTGGCCTGGAAGGAGGTGGAACGGTTACAAGCGCACCAAACCGAGCTGGAAACAAAAGTGCGCGAGCTGGAAAACGAACAAGTGTCCGAGGTGTACCTATCCTGTAAAGATCGGCAGATACTGGACTGGCACTTTGCAAACCTGGAGTTTGCGAATGCGACACCGCTCAGCAACCTTTCGCTGAAGCACTGGGACCAGGACGATGATTTCGAATTCATCGGAAGTCACACGACAGTTAAGAACGGTTACTCGTGCGTACCGATCGCCCTAACCGAGAACCTGGACGTGCGAGTGAACACAGCGGTCACCTGCATCCGGTATCGGCCCGGAGGTGTGGAAGTGACAGCGGATCTGAAATCAAACAGCTCGACCGTCTGCTATCGGGCGGATCTAGTTCTCTGCACGCTTACCCTCGGCATACTGAAGCTTGCCATCTCCGAAGAGTCGAAGCAGCTCAATACGGTTCGCTTCGATCCACCGCTGCCGGAATGGAAACAGTCCGCCATCCGGCGGCTTGGCTTTGGCAACCTCAACAAGGTCGTGCTCTGTTTCGACCGCATCTTCTGGGATCCGAACACGAACCTGTTTGGGCACGTCGGAAGTACAACGGCCAGCCGGGGGGAGCTGTTCCTGTTCTGGAACATTTCCCAATCGCCGGTGCTGCTTGCTCTAGTCGCGGGCCAATCGGCCGCCATCATGGAGAACGTATCGGACGATGTGATCGTCGGCCGCTGCATTGCCGTCCTGAAGGGTATTTTTGGCAATTCGGCTGTCCCGCAACCGAAGGAAACGGTCGTGACGAGGTGGCGAGCGGATCCTTGGGCGCGCGGCTCCTACAGCTTCGTGTCCGTCGGTTCGTCCGGCAGTGATTACGATCTGCTTGCTGCACCGGTCACACCGAAGGCACCGGAGGGTGAGCCACACGCAAAACCACCCGTTCCGCCCCCGCAGCATCCACAGCAACGCCATGACAAAAACGGTGAAAAGAACAAGAACAACGGTGACGACGACGATGACGACGACAGCAGTCCGATCGACATTCCGCGGCTATTCTTTGCCGGCGAGCATACGATCCGCAACTATCCGGCCACGGTGCACGGTGCGCTGCTGAGTGGGCTGCGCGAAGCGGGCCGAATTGCCGACTACTATCTCGGATTTCCTAACTGCTACCCGGAAGCGCCCAAGGAGGAAGTGAAAAAGTGATCCTCGGTACCGTAGGGACTCTCTTGTCGCACAAACCGCACATTAGCTACAAAAACACACACACACAAAGAGAAGCGTAAAAAAGACCTTACAGAAGGGACCGATGATATTTCCCGAAAGGGTTTCTCGCATAGTGGAGATGGTTCGTTGGAAGTTGATCGTTCATTTTCTTTTTTCACTGCACCGTGTAAACACACTCACTCAAATCACACACACAACCTAAAAAAGGCGTACACATCACCAACACTCCACAGAACACATATACGGTTCGCTTCCAACTCCCAGCTCCACAGCGACTCCAACCGGTCCTTGAATGATTCTAGAAATTCTGGCACACCAGCAGCAATTAATAATGTAGCAAATGATTGACCACACACCATCCGATATGTGTTTTTTGTGCATTGCGTGTTTTCGCGTGTGTAATGGTTTGCCCACATTCTTCAGTTGCACAGCCCGGAGTAAAAACGGTATTACTATGTTCATTATTTCCGTCTGCCATGTTCAATAATGTAGATAAATAAAAAGTCTTATAAATCGCAAATACAACATATAAGCTGTAAAGTGTTTCTTCTGTTGCCATTCCTTCACTGGAGGAGACTTCATCGTTCGCACTGCAATGCATTTGCAAAATGATCACATCCTGATATCGCCATCGATCAAAGGAGCAGTATTCCGAATATACTGGCACATGTTTCTCGTGTATAGAAGAAAGGACTTCCTCCATTTGTTATATTATAATTATATCGCTTTTTTTCATCTTTATTATTTACGTTCTTATTCGTCGTTCTTTTTTTTTTCTCTTTACATCCTCCATCGGTTCACTGCCCCTCCTGCGTGTCGTGTGTCTTCGAGTTTCGACAGTTTTGTGACTGAATGTTACCTTCCATATTCGCGTTCCAATATAATACATATTAAACTCAAGCGTTCCACAAAATGCCAATATGCTGGCTCTTGTCTCCGTGTGCCGAGAGCAAGAGAGCCTTCCGAGTATCGTTCTAATCGAAATCTCTCGTCCCGCGTTATGTGTCGGCCCCCCTCTACATATAATAATATTTCCTATTTCACTATACTTTCTAGAGTTCACCCTAGTGTGCTAAAGGTGACCGATCACTGTTTTTTTTCTCCTCTTACTGCTTTCCACCTTCCAATGTGTTCACCGAGCATTGATCGTACTTACTGCTTGGCGTACATATTTGTTGCTGCGGTGACTAATCATTTATTGCATTTCGTCTGTCCCCTGCCTTTGCTCTTACTCGATCCTGCCAAGAGCGCTGGACAAAGACATTGATTTCCATCTCATCTAAAGCTGTTGTTGATATATTAGCTTTCCACATTCTTACTGCTTTTTTTTGTTATTTTGTTTCGTTTTGTACTTTGCATTCCCAATGGCCACAGCAACCGCGTTTTCATGTTTCTCGATGTCCTCATTTCTTCTTTCCGTCCAGCTGTTCGTGACCCTACTCTGCAGAGAAATGCGCACAGTAAGTGTAGAGCGTTTTCGGGCTATTCGTTTTTTTTTGTCCATATGTCTGTTGCGTATAGAGTGGTGCATCAATGCAAAATGCCAGTGTCCCCTTGTTCATCTGTTCATCGCAGTAGTAATATTAGTAGTGGTAGCATTAAACGTACTGTTAAGGGGTCTATATAGATTCTTATAAAAGCTAGCCTATCCCGATCGATCGTGCGTTAGTAGAAGACAAGTAGATGTTCCGATGTTCGTTTAAAGAAGTATTTAGAGCAACTAGCCTCCAGTCGTCTCACTCGTCTCCCGTGTTTCCTCCCTGCCACTACACTATCTTGATGCGCTTGCCTGCAGACTAACACGCGGAAGGTGAAAAATTTGGCCTTGAGGACTTCGCATTCAACGGGGAACAAGAAAAAATGAAGCCCTGCAAGAGAGCGCTACTACTCACTCAGCCATCTTTGCTTACTATCCGTCACACTCACTTCCGCGCACGGTTCACTCAAGCAGACGCGTACATCTAATATGCATTCACACACAGGCATCCTTACATACCATTCTCCACCGTTCACACACACACACACACATACACACACAACTATTGCTCATCAATAACTGGTACATCGCCAATTCGGACTCCTAACGACCACAGCGCACTTTAACCATCGCATAATGCTACTGATATTCCAATTCGCACCAGGAGAATCGTGCTCTTCTAGTGCATTAACCTTAATTATTATAATTATTGATTCGCTTGGCTTTAAACTATATACGGCCAGCTCGATCCTTCAGTATTTGTTTAGGCGCTGTCGATAAAATTAGCATCGGATTAATGGTTAATAAATACAGTACGGTTGATTATATGAATGTACAGAGAACATGTCGTAAGGTGAGTGGATGTTGTATTGTAATTTGTGAGATTGTTTTTTTTTTCGCTTCTTGAAGGAACAGATGATTAGCAACACCGGATTCCAGCCACACCAAAGTTTCGATAATGCTAAACGCTTTGCGGGCTGGCCCCACCATCAGATATTCACAACGGATAGTACACTCTTTATCACGCACTGCTTCAGCCGGCAGACACTCAAAGCAACACCTTCGGCTGGAGGACGATTTGCCGCGTAATAATAAATAATATCCATAAACAACAGAAGTGAAAATAAACAAATTATGCCTTCTTTTCTTGTACCAACGTACAGAGATAACGAGATAATTTTTTGTCCCTTTTTGCTTTGCCTATCAGCAGACTGGTTGCACATCAACAAAACATAGTAAAAAAAGATTGAACATTAGTAAACAACACTCCCGTTTTCTCTACCTCTTCACCCTTCTCGCCTGGCCTGTGGCAAGGT
Source organism: Anopheles minimus (assembly GCA_000349025.1). Classification (NCBI taxonomy): domain Eukaryota; kingdom Metazoa; phylum Arthropoda; class Insecta; order Diptera; family Culicidae; genus Anopheles; species Anopheles minimus. Next base: position 9,509,288 of record KB663943.1, on the reverse strand, counting down.
TCTAAGCGCAACGCTTTTCGTGCTAATGCCCTTTCTAGCCGGGGGAGATAGCATGTCCCGAAAGAGTTCTATTACGAACGACCTGTCAGCATGTAGAAGAAGATGGCCATGACCGGTACAATGCAGCCAACTATCTGGAGCGCGAACCACTGCCGCGATTGGCTCATATCGTTGGACAGCTGCTGCAACTTCTGATTCAGTCGAACGTTCTCCTCGCTCAGATGGGAGTACTTTTCCTTGAAGGCGATCAGTTCCTCCTCACGCTGCACATCCGGATGGTTGATCATGGCCAGCTCGTAATCGATTGAGGTCGAGCCGGAAAGAACCGACCCATTACCGGTGACGTCGTCCACCGTTGTGCACGTCATCAGATGTGTACTGCCACCATTACTGCTACCTTCACTAGGTTTATCTTCCACGCTTGTATCGCTCGGTGCGAACGGAATCCCAAACACATCCAACGCCGGTGCCAGTTGTATCGTGGCCATATCGATGGTTTCCGTCTTCTCGTCGTCATCGTCGTCCTCTTCCAAATCATCCAGATTGGAACAGATGGATATATCGCCACCATCGCTCGTATCGGACGCGATTAGATCGCTGCCGGCTAGAGGTAGAACTGGTACTGGCATACTCGGTACTGCAGGCACATCTGGGAGTGCATCGGTTTGCGTTTCCACGTCCACCATCGGTACCGTGGGTATAAGGACCGGCGAGGGCATTTCCGCCACTGGCGCATTCTCCGTCACAACGAGCAGCGTCGTCGGCATCATCATTAGCTCCTGCGGCTGAGTTTCTCCCTCATCCTTTGCCTTGGAGTCTGTTTCTGGCGTTGACGCTGATTTTTCCGTCCGTTTCTCCTTTTCCGTCTCGCTCGTTTGCATTAATACCTGCTCTTCCTTTACTACAACCGATACATTTGCGGTGGTGGTGTGAGTTACCGTAGCAGCTGCTGCCGCTGCCGCAGCCATTGCGCTGATCTTTTCGTTTTCGATATTTTTCTGCTTGAGCAGCTCTACCTCCATGCGCTCCATCTCTAGCTGGCAGCGATCGTTTAGCATACGAAGCTCCTCTATCTCGCTCCGTAGCGTTGAAAGACTTTCGGTGAGGCTATCACAAAGCTGCTGCTTCTGATCCAGTTCATCCTGCTTGGGTCGGCTTTCAAGTTCCGCCTTAAATGCCAGCAGCTATGCAATGTAATAAAATACGTGAATGCAAAATTCCGCAAAAAAGAAAAACAAATAAGAAAACTTACCTCCGTCTCAAGCTCTTCATACTTGGCTTTCTGGATTATCTGTTCCGATTGCTTCTGCGCTATCGTTCGCTCCACCTGCCGCAACAGTGTCGTACAGTCGTTCTTGATCGACCGAATATTACGCTTCAGCACATTCTGATTAATCTGATCCTGACCGTACGGCGGAACAACTGCCGATGCAATCGTGGCGCTATCACCTTCTTGTTCCTGTGGTTCCTGATCCTGCACATCTACGCGCGTTTGAGTCACCTGACCGACCTGCGTTGTATCTTCGCTACCATCACCGCTACCACCACCACCGTTACGATTCTTATCGGTAGTGGTATTGTTCACATCGTTCTGATTGCCATCACATTCCACCTGCAGCGTTGGTGGTCCATTTTCGTCTCCTTGTGCAACATTTGCGTCACCACCGAGGTCATCCATTTTGGGTCCACCCGCAGGTATCGTATCACCCGGTAACACAATTGGTTCCGTTGCATCGTTATCTAGATCGTCCGTTTCTGGAAATTGGGAATAGGAAAAACAAAATTTAAATGACCGCTGTTGGCATTTCTGCTGCTCCATCATGCTGGTACCATTTTCCGACTTCAGATCTGCTCCGAACAACAGGGTGAAATTTTTCTCGAACGTATTGATGCGCCGTTGAAGCTTCGTCAGTCCTTCCGTGTAATCACTACTGGTAATCTCGCTTTCCTGTAGCGAAAAAAACAGAAACCCACACAATTATAATTTGTTTGCTAAAGTCACCGTAATTCCCCCCGAATGTTACTTACAGTATCGTTACAAATGGCCTTAATTATGTCTTCAGATCCTTCCAGTTTCTTAATATCGGAGTTCTTCAGCCAGTTGGACATCGCGGAACTATGTATCTGATGCTGCTGCTGTTGTTGTTGCTGCTGTTCATCATCTGAGGATCCAATCTGCGAGACAGAGCATAACCATTGTAAGATTAAGACGTATTTGAACTCTCTTTCTTCAACAAAAGCAACAACTTACCGCATAAACGTCAACGAAATGGTCTAGCTTGTGCGTGAGGCTGGTAATTTCGGATTCCTTCGCCTTGAGTTGCTCCTCGCTGGATGCTACCTTCTCATCGTACTGACTCTTTAGCGTATCCATACATATGGTCATTTCCTGTCGTGAAAAGGTACCTCGTTATTAAACGCCCGAGTAGTTACATTTCCTTTCTCAGTGCTTACCTGCACTTGTTGTTTCGTTTTGTTGAGCTGTTCCCGCAACAACGAACACTCGTCCTCACTGGTACAGAGCGCTTTCTCGAGCGAAATCTGCTTGTGCACGGCTTCGTGCCGCTCCTGGTGCAGTTTGTACATAGCCTCTTTGGCCGCATTCTGGTACTCCTCCTTTTCGTCCACCAGCTTCAGCAGTTCCTCACGCAACTTATCCTCAGTGATGTTCTTCTGGCAGTACTGTAGCTTCTTCTCCAGCATGTCGATCCGACTCAGCAACCGATCCTCGTCGATCATTGCCTGCCAGCCGAGGAAGGAATTTTGCCTGAAAACGAGATAAACATACCAAACACACGTTATTTTAATGCCAAACGATTCCTTCCAATTTCGCGTTAAAACTCACTTTGTCGATTCGACCATCTTCTGGAGGCTAATCAACTTGGTTTCGAGTATCTGTTCGCGTTGATTCGCCTCCTGGATGTACTGATTCAATCTGTACAGATCGACCGGCGGTATGATGGCGCTCTGACCCCCGATCCCGACCTTCTGACTCGCCTTCGTTTCCCGTCCGTCCGGTAGGAAGAGCTTGAGCGTAGCCGTAATGCAGCCGTGCGTTTCGCGCCGCGTATTCTCCATAACATCCACACCAAACTGCACGATGTCACCCGAGCTGATCTCGTACGGTTCCGACTCGGAGCACGTTTGGCTGAGCCGAAAGTTGTTGATGAACGTGCCATTGCTGCTGCCCGTATCCTGAAACGATAGATTACACATAGCATACAAATTATTTTACCAAAAGCGTCAATTTGGTCTCACGGTCAAAGCCGGCTCACTCCATACCTTGATGAAGAAACGGCCATCCTTGTACCACAGCACGGCATGGTTCCGGGACAGCACCTTACAATCGAAGATTGCATTGTTTTCCGAAACGCGAATCCTCGCAACCGACCGTCCTACCTTAGCTTGGGCACCCGGCTCAAGGTAAAGTGTGCGATTCTAAAACGAAGCAAACGGAACATTAATACCAGCTTATCGGGCGCCAAAGTGTCCCTTTGCAACTTACATTGAAAGGATGCGAGTTTGGCCGACAGATGAGCAATGCCCGGGCAACCTGCGGCTGTCCATTGTTGTTGATGCTATTATTGTTGTTTATATTGTTGCTAACATTCAGTGTCCCGCAGGAGCCGCTCACGCTGATGCTGTTGTTGTTGATGAGTGTGTTAGTGTTGTTATTATTAATGGTGGCGGTGGTGTTGTTGTTGTTGAAGTTGCCGAGTTGTTGTTGCTGCTGTTGCTGTTGTTGCTGCTGTTGTTGCACCTGTGCTGCAACGTCTCGATTTAGGGTCGTAGTCGTCGTCACGTTGTTAACTAAGGGAGTTTGCATTCTTACTCCTGGCGCTTTCAGGAATGGTAAATACTCATCTCTGTTATTTATAAAAACCATGACCTGCGTGCAGAGAGAAGAAAGCGGAAAGAAAAGAACGCTAACATTAACAAACGATCGTAATAAGCCGCACCTTCATCTCACAACAACCATCGTTCTCCGCCTTTTTGGCGGATAAGATGTTTGGCAATACAGAGGATAAATTGTAACATAAATTAAGAACAACGAACAGGTTCCCCAAGGTTGCACTACACACCCTCGCCTGTATCCATTCGGACACAGTAACTCATCCCCCATCCTCTTTCTCGAGAGTGGGTTCATCAACATTTAAAACACGTTTCACATTGGCTGTCCCTTCGTGATCTCTCTACTAACCCCTCTACTATACGTACTTACGAGGAGAAACGAATATAAACTAAGCCACATGGCACAAACACGAAGGCACTACATTTCCGCCGTGGAAGGAAATCGAAGGAACTTGCCCTTAACCCAGTGAGCTTTTGAGTCATAATGACGCTAATGCGCAACGGGTTCATTAAAACGGCACCGAAACTCATTACGGAAAGTGAGTTGCATACATTAAACGAGTGTGTAGCTAAATAGTACGGTGGTAAGTTTTCACTTGTCAAACATGTTACGCAGCTTCGGATATTCGGCCAAACAAACCAAGATTATGTAGGGTTCCAACATGCGGTTCTAAAACAAGAAACGTTAGAGCATGAAATTTGAACAAACTCTTGTACAACATGGTTGCATTGTCAAGTTCCAAGACAGGTACACGCACCGGTGCATTCACACAGGTAAGACCAGCTCGCAAACCTAACGGATCATGCAGGTTCCAACCCGCTAGTTACACCATGCCCGCGTTCTATCGTTGCCGGGGGGCAAAGAATTAACACATGGATTCTTTAACCCAGAGTGCTCGTGGAATACCGATATGAAACACACCATTGACCTCGCGTAAACTTTTGGACGAAAATTGTGTATTACAAGCATGAAGGAGTTGGCAGTGTAGTTAGAATTTCCTGGAACCACCGTCGTACAAAAGAACCAACCCGTTTCTTGGAAAAGATCTACATGGCATACAAATGCAGTTCTAACTTTAAGCGGAGGCAATGCACTCCTCTCCCCGAAGAGGAGCTTTAAGTTGATTGCTTTTTGATTGGTATTTTCCACACAGCTCAACCTCATCATTGTGTGCTGTCCAGAAACGGAGAGCACTAGGTGAAAACGGTAAAGACAATCGAAGAGATGCGTGCCGCAGATTATCCCAAAACAGCGCTTAAATGTTTCCGGATGGATATGCTTTACTTTGCCGATGCCGCGCGCCGCGTTCGATGGCACCGGCAGATTTGTGTGTTTGAAGACACTCCGACAATGGTTGCCCGTTTTGAATTCCTCCATGGACTTATGGGTGTGGATGATAATAATATAAACATCTAGACACAAACGACAACCGCTTTTCGCTTCAGTGCCACCTTCTTTCGATGTCATCTTCTTCAAATTATCATTGTCTTTCGGACCACACGTTTGGATAAGTTCCGCTCGAGAGCACTACCGCTATCGAACGTGTACAAGCGCAGAAGACATGAACTATCACAAAAAAGTAGTCTAAAGTTCATAAACGGTACCAGCCCCGTACATGGGAAAGGCGAGGTCTGGAGACGAATAAGAATTTTTTTTTTACATTATTGACGGTACTATAACTTCCAAGTTCATTCGCCACGGCGAGTACCGGTGATCAACCGGATAATGATGGCCAGAGAGCTATGACGATGAAGTAAAGCAGTCATTCTTCGTGCTAGCTCCAAGCAAGTGGTTATTTGAGAAAGAAATAGAGACAAGACAGTACAATGTCCTACTTTTGCAATAAAAAAACGTCAAGAAACAAACAACCAAAGATAGAAAACTCAGCAATAACAAACATCACGCTAATAATTAGCAGTGCACCGTTTGAGAGCGCTAAACAGATTAATTTGCAAAGTCTTCAAGCTTGCTTCTTTGGGTCGCTACTTATCAAAGATCCCAACCAAACATAGACCACACTAATTAGCATGTTATGGAACACCCTTATTAAACGTATTTCTCCCCACAGCAAAACGGCTACTAATGGTTGTTTTGCAGTCCGGAGCTTAAACTTTAGCACCGTGTATCAGTAGCAATTTGTACTGATTTTATGAAATAATTCATTGTTGAGCTCGATAAAAATAAGCGAGCATCCATTGCCGCATTAACGGCAGTGCTTACTCACCTGATTCTAAACGCCAGACAATGAGGTTTTGAGCAACAAACATATAAATAATAAAATAACCCCAGATGTACCACATTCTGCATACTGCAGTGTCATAATTTAATGGCGGTTCAGCAAATGAAGAGCAAAACAAAAAAGGTACCTCGCCTTGCGTCGACAAAAGAAGGTTAACGTACGCGTACGTACGTTCGTTTGTCCGACTCGGTCGTTTTTTTTTCGACCACCGCAGCTAAACTTCTTCGAACCGTGTCGACAGTCAGCTGGGAGTGTTTTGGAAAATGGCATTAGTTGAACAAGTCACAATCAAGCGGAAGGAGAAATCTATGCTAACAAAACGAAGAAAAACGGAAACGCGAGTTGCGAGTAAATAAAGCTACCAATGACAACATTCGGAAGGTTTTAGGGATTTTCCTACGGTCGATCGGTTGGTTGTTACCGGCGGAAACAGTAGCTGACTAAAAATCAATAATTTCCTTACTCGTTAAGTAACTTTGTTATTGGCTTATCCGATAGAATCGTATGCTCTTTGAGTGAGATAGAAATGAACGGCTAAGAGGTATGCAAACAGCATACACACACAATGCAACTTCCCATCAAGGATAACGTGGAAAATAGGATAGATAAAAAACTGGATCAAAAAGCTGTTATTCGATACTCAGGCACAGTGACATGTGTGGCAAATTGAATTAAGTTTGACGTTTGGAACTTAATACGTCCCGCCCAAATTACACACTGAACCAAAGCAAGTGATTACGAATTATTCAAGGATATTTAATTTATGTACATTATGTGGCTCATAGCTCCGTTAAACGAACGTAAGCGTTTGCGGTCCACACCCGGAATGAGGAAGTGGACACAAATATCAATAATGATGGCGGTTGATGCTGCTGCAACGGTGACAACCAACTGAGGTCCCAGGTGCTAGTATTTCACTGCTACCATTCGCTATTATTAGCCATAATACACACGATGCGCGATGCGAAAGCCGTAATCGTAAAATTTTTTGATTGATAAATCCGCACCACACCCGCGGTTTCTTTTGGTTGGGTTATACGCAAAGCTGTGGAGTAGTATATGGAGGGAGCAGCAAGGGCGAGGTTCTGTGCGCTGGCCAACAGACATCGTACAACTCGGTTACCCGGTTATGGTAGTAAGGCTGGTTGTGGAAACGATGGCAGAACCTGAGGTATGACTGACAGACGGACTGGATATGGCCCTGAACAGCTGAGTGGCCGTATCGTCGTGCGTTGGAATGCCGTTACAAGTGTGGTTTGTTGGCGATTTGATGATGATTTTACACCAGCACGTTCGTGACGAGAGTAAAACTTGGAACTCGATACGGCACGGGCGGAGGGTGTTACTTGATTGCGTTAAAATCGAACCGAACCGGGCGCGTCGAAAACGATGCACATAATTTTATATCCGGAGGCATGAACTTCCATGGTATTTTTGGAAAACATCGACCATTAAACCGAATAACAGATGGCGCATAAAATTGGACCAGAAGGAGATGAAGAATTAAGGACGGGTTTTTAGGTTAATTCTACATTTTTACTTGTTGATAAGGAGTAGATCTTAATTCATCCATTTATCAATAACCAGTTAGTTAGTCAAGAACAACAAATCTATCTATTCTATTTACAAATTGACTTTAATTTTACTAACAACGATGAGTAGTCTTACGCGATTTTCACGGATGTCTAAGGCAATTTATTTTTAACAAGCAAACCCTATCATCAGTAGATTTATACTACGCACAAAGTGAGTTGTGACAGCCAACAGACATCGCCTAGTGGCCTTCCAACGTGACTCAACCGTCCAGAAGAGGATACTAACTACACAATGACGCTCTCTCCGCTTCTGAACGAGCATCTAAGCCTTTCCATTCTATTATCTCGGACGTTCTGCCACTTGCGCGTTTAATTATATGGAGATGAGTTGAGACTACAACGTCTGGCGGGCTGGCCCCGTGTTTTTTGTTTGCAGCCCGAACAAATGCAACGCCACATCGTCAGTTGTATCGCGAGTTTTGTTACAGCAATCGTAACACACAACTTTGCGCGCATTCTACCGGTGAACACGATACCAAACGACTTCCCATCAGGCGTATACGTGTGATCCACTCCGACAGCCATCAATACCACCATTCGCGTCCATGGGAATGGCGCACACGGCGTGTTGCAACTTGCACTTGTGGAGCACGTTATGTCGACCTCATCAACAATTCGGTACGCTAGTTTCTACATTGCTTCAGAATTTTTGCTGATCTTCACCTAATTTCATTTCCCTTCCAAGCGCAAACTCAAACCACGAACTCGCTTTGTGTGGAGCCCGAGGAAAGGGAAACATTTTGAAACAAATGCATGCTTACCAGACATCGAACCTAGAGTGCCGGGGAGGTAAATAATAATTACATCAAAAAGTGGAGTTGTGTTCTCTGCTACGATCGGTGGAGGTTGGAAAACAAGAATGTTTAGATCAATTTATGCAAATTGAACGATTGCAAAACACACAGCCACACGTACCTTGCGGGACGACGATCGGCGCGAGGCCAATTACACCCAATTGCTGCACACAAGCTACTCTCGCATCTCGAAGCCAGCAAAACAGAACAAACCTACTCACGAAACGCAAGCACGAGGCTGCAACTGCAGCGATTGCACTTTGTGATTCATGCTCCGTGCGCCTGCCTTCTTGGGCCACCATTGGATCGTATCCATTCGAGTGCGACACAAACCAGATCTCGTACCCTCTTTAACGCATTGTAGAGCAGGAAGTACACAAGCTCTGTAGTGCGCGCTCTATGTTGTAGCGCCCGTTCTACCGTGGTTCTGGTGGTTGATTATCCATTCCCTCGGACGCTCAAGGCTCAGAAGCAAACGACTGAACAGACTTTTTCTTGGTCGCCGCGCTTTTGGGGTGTGTGGATCAAAACCCCCGAAACGAAATGGATTCTGATTCCCCACGCTCTGTACGCGTAATCAACCACCAACACACACCAAGTGGGTACGTCGAATAGCTCTCAGCTCTCGCGGTAGCCGATGCGATGATGCTCTGCTAAATCCATTTAAACGCTTTTCTAAATAAAGTTAGTCATTCCGCCGGTCCGTTCTACCGGAAAAAAAGCGAACGCAGTAGGAAACGGCAAGCTGCACACGCATTAAAACCGGCTTGATTTACTAACGATCATTACATTCGACGATCGGGAGCCGGGTGAGTCTGAGAACAACTACATGATGATCATCTTGACTAGATGTTTTTTATTTCGTTTCCATCTCTATCTCCTCCATCTCAACTACGCACTAATGAATCTAGCAAATACCAGACGCAGCTGGTCTTTGATTCATGCGCGGATGGATCGCTTCGCTTGATTGTTGATTCCGTATTTATTGACGAAAAAATCTACAGACATGGCGTCACCCCAAAACACAACAGCTCAGCTGTATTTAAACAGGTGAGGGAGGGTAGATGGTAGTCGAGAGGATACACATTAGCAAATGGCGTTTAAATCAATAATGCACCGTCATTAGAAATTGACAGAGGCTTGTTGGGAAGCATACCGTCACATAATCATGCATGTGTAATCCAACACCATAGCACGGGTAATCGCTCGAGTGCTCCAATTCCAAAGCAATCGTGTCGTTTCAAGATATAGCTGAATGTGTTACCAACCATAAAGTCATTAAAATGTAATTATTTGACGAAATAAAGAAAATAAAAAAATTGGTGGGACCAGCACTAGGTTGTCTATTATGAGTGGCGGAGCCAAAAAAAAAGATTAAATCAACCAATCGAAAAATAGCAGAATGACATCTAATGATGATGTCATTATCCATTCAGTCTAAGCCCAAAAGCACAATAAACACATTTAAAATTCCAACAGGAAATAAATTATGTTTTATCTTCAAACAAATTATGTTTGTTTGTTCAAGGTTTGTTCCATTTTTTTTTAACGAAACACCAGCTCCTCACCGCAATTTCGTAGTTTGTAGCTCCATTACGATAGACGATAGAAATTCAACCCCGCAAGATGAAGGTGACAAATTAACCTCCACGATGGGAGGCATGAAATTTGAAAGCAAATTGTCATCCAAAGGGAATACCCGAAGCCAAACAAAAGCCCGCCATGTTTCCCTCTGGACGGTGTAGAGTCGTGGGTGAGTGGTTGGTCACTTTCACTGCAATTTCCACCTGCCACACACAGCAGATCACGATCTTTACACATCGCACTCTGCAGATTGTGGTCCGTTGTAGTTGCCCGGTCAATGGCCCGATAATGAAGTAGCCATCAGATGATAATGCAACGAGAAAACCGCGTTACCACCACCGATCCGACTGGAAGGGGGGCCTAATTTAATCCACAATTAACATTGTTCGCATCGGTGGTGTGTTGTGTGTTCCGATGGCTCGCCTCATGTTCGATTGGCTTCCTTTTTTGCTTTTTGATAGTAGCTGAAAGTAACGATAGATCCCATTTCATGAGATACTCCCGCCTCCGCACAACGAACGGTCGATGTATCAATTTCCGCTAGGTTTTCATCGGTAGGAAAATTGGAAAAGAACACACCAACAACAACTAACTTTCCACCCCGAAATGACATCATCCTTCCCGTTGGAAGTAATTACACAACACGCTGGGTATTTGGAACTTGTTTTGCGAGTAGCTTCTCAAGAACTGAACATTATCGGAATTAATTAGACTTAGGAAATAACAGCCAAATTAAACTGTCTTTTAATTTTGGTTCATTTCCATCGATTTGGAACGAATTCCAGGCAATGATCGCATTATTACTCCACACTCCTTCTTTTAGGTCCATCACATCAACAACACCCCACCCAAGAAAAAAAAAACACCCGGAAAAGAAAGCCTTCAGTTTCCTGTCGGCACACCAAATCAACCACTGCCGGCTGTTGGAAGAAAAAGAACGAGAGATAAAAAATAAACCCCTAAATGCAACACGTCGGTTTGGTTTCGATGTTTTTCTATCGCTTTTTTTTGTTGTTGAGTGAAAATTTCGGTAATGGAGGAGGATAATTTTAGGCATGGTCGACGGTGGTCCTTCGTCCATCGATCGTTTCTCACACATAGCTCACACCGGAGGGCAGCAACCGTCGGTAAAGAAGGAAGGGGAAAAAGGGAACCGAACCTGGCGCTGACGCTAACAGAAGCTGGTCTAGGACGTAGTGGTCTCCACCGGTGCCGTTGCTGTGCGATAAATTTAGAATCCGATTTGCCTTCCTGTTGCCACAAAAACTTGTGTGTTTGTGTGTTTGTGTATGCACTCACGTCTGTACATGCTTTACTACAAATTCTGTTGAGTGTACGGTGTTTTTTTTTTTAATTTTCCACCCATTTACACGCTTTCCTCGTGCTTTTCATCATAAAAAGAAACTCTCTTGTTTGTTTTTTTACTACTTTCGTTGTGCGTATTTGTTTGCCTTTCTTCTTTTACATCAATTTACGGAGATTTTTTTCTTAAATTCCATTGCAATTTGGAATGGAATTTTTCTTAAGTTTCCACCGCAAAGAGAAATTTCTGAGACACATGTTTCAATATCTCCGTACGAGCTGATAACGCACCATCGACAGGGATGATGAGTTTCTTTATCATAATGCAGTATTAATTTACAATTTTTCTGCACGCGAAAGAGCACGTGCAGCAGCAGCACTGCAGTGATAGTATGCGCTACCGGATTCATCGTTTTACAATGCAGCCCCCCCATGATAAGAATACCGCTTGTGAGGAAGCCTTGAATTGTCGTTGCCTTGCTCTTGAACGATCTTACGACTTTGCTCTCAAGAATGGCGCTTGAAGCACTCAGTCACGAGGTGCTACTAGTGGCAGCATCTGTAATCAGTTAGACGTTGCTCTGACGGGTTGGTGCGGCTAATATTCATCAAAAGGAACGTTCATGGTATTGGTACAAAGAAAGGATGATTGTTTAAAACGCTAAAACTCGAGAACGGTGGGACCAATCTCGACGATTTCTTGTATTAAGTTGTTTTTTTTTGCCTTATGAAGGTTTGAGAAAAAAGAATCTCAAGGAAAAAGTCAGAAAATTAAAAACATGGAAGGTTCAATCAACGTGTGCCATGCAATCTCTCAACGGAAATATTAAAACAACGTCTTTTTTGGGTGGTTTAGGAATATTGGTGAATATATTTAGTATTCCAAAATACTTCTTCTTTTTCCTACTTGGCTTAACGATCTATATGGTCTATATGACCATATAAAGTTTTTTACTGAAATCTCGCTACTTTAATTCCCTCACTACGGAAAGAAAGGTTGAGGTTGAGGTCCGAATGAGATTCGATTCTCTGTAAGGCACACTTCATGGTAAAGAACAGCACTGCTATCCCTTCGGCCATCGGACCGCCCCAAGAATTCCGAGATAAAACACCAAATAAAATTACCAGCTGATGACCAGAGATGAACATAAATTTAAAAAGATTGATAGATTGAAATTTGATGCTCTCCAGTGTAACAATTGACAATCTATTTCCAGTGACGGATTTACCAGGAGGAAACACCACAGAGTTTCCCCGAGTTCTCTATGAAAGCGGAACGATCCTCAATTCAATATATTCTACATTTGTGGATCCTGAAGATCGTTAGTGTTTTTAAATCTCACTGTCTTCCCTCAAAGCTGCAATTCCGATTCCAGAAATCCAAAATCGACGTGGTGATGAGTCCCAAATCACTTATAAATTTTAGATTAGCCACAAACTTGAAATAATTTATAAAAACTTGAAACATTTAATGAATTTGCAGGCGATAATTAATTCGCTACACAAGTAATTCGAAAATAAAAGCATACCTAAGCACGTCGTATTGACCCAAACCAGATCAAGGGATCAAAACGTGACATTAATTGAAGTGTTCGCTATACACAAACGAGCATAAACAAAACCACTCTACATCGTTTTGTTTTTTCCCTTCGACCATGTTTGAAATTTTGCCGTAAGTTATTGCTTTATGGTCTAATGTTTTACAATAAGCAATCATTCCACCACTAATAACAGGTGTTTTCGGTTTCAAATTAATCATCGTGCCCCTCCCGGTTCGAAAGCCCATAACGTAAAAACCAAACCATAAATCACGTGCGCATGAGAGATAAACCGTCTGTCGGGGGTCTGTTGTTTGGAGCCAATTTTGTTGGAACCATTATGCACGTGAAATAAGCCGGCAGCAGTGTGCGTCGGTAAGGTGGGAAACGCATCTGGACTCGATAATGATAATGTTTCTGCGTAGTAATTGTGCACCCGCACAATCTTCACAGCATCTCCCCATTCCTTTCCTTCTCTTCCTCACTGTTGATCTACACCCAATTAAACGATCCATTAGCGGAAAGATTCGTCCACTAATTTGTTCGCCGTGGCTTCCAAACGTCGTCTTCCACAAAACACGCGAATTGAAGATTTATTTCCGGAGAAAGTAAACTAAGCTCTGGGATTGAAGCAAACGTTCTCTCTGCGCTGTTTCTTTGTATTGGATGGCTTTGGAGCGGATGGAATCGTTACTTAACAACAGGGTTGTGTCATGCAGTCGTAAACATTTTGCACATAATTTTCACCACAACCGCACCTTCGTTATGATCATAGCTAAAGCAACATTTATTGCCCGCTGAAGCATTCCATTTGCATGGTTTATCCCTTCGTAGCGCAATTAAATCTGCTTATATATTAATTGCGAATGACACACGGCCGCACTAGCCGTGGAACGGTGAGCGAAATGAAACTTTTGAAACGGCGACATTGGCAGTGGGCAATTCGGCACGGATACGCTCCAGAAGCTGTGTGTACGTTAATTTAGATATAGTCGGTACAAAAAAAAATCCCCGATATCAATTAGCTGCAAGCTGTTAAATTCAACACCTGGTACTGTTGTTTTACTGCACCGGTTTTAGTAGATTATCGCACGTCTAATTAGTTTGCTGAGCGGAGGGTTAATTTTCCAATCCCGGAAATTAGCAGAAACTGCTTTTTCAAACAGGCAACAGCACGTTCTTTAAATAAGCAGAAATATCAGTAAGCTAATGAAGTGTTGTGACTGAAGTTTCAACGTGATTTAGCTATGGATACTAATTATTGTGTCGAGAGTTTTTCATGCTTTGACTTCCAACTACTGGCATAGTTTAATAAGGTTTGCAAAGTTCTCAAGTACCCTAAAAGTTTTAATTCTACGAGTTGAAATAATTTGAATATCTCCAAAATCGCAATTACCTCAGTACATCCTCAGTTTTCCTTGGTTCGAATTATGCGATTATGTACTATTAATAGAAATTTTTATTATTTAGTCGCCAAACCAAGATCTCTAAATATCTGATCTCTGGAATAGCTTAATAATTGAAAACATGATAACCTGTTCCCCACAATTTATTGCCTAATTTTAGACATTCCATCACCCACAGATGCAGTCATAACGCAAAAACACACAAACGCAACCAAGAAACTGGGACAGCGAAATGCAATCTAAACAAACATTAGCACGTAGATAGACAAATTAAAAACCTCACCAGACGACTTCATCACTTCCGGATGGCATGCCGCCAGAAACTCTCTTTCAGCTTCTTTCCATTATTCGCCCTCACTCTCATCTGCTCGTCACATCAATCAAGCTCGTTTATACATTCCAACAAACCAACAAAAAAAAAAAACACCGACGCGGAACCACTCAACAACGCGGACCAACAGCTGCAGCAGCAAATTCTTCATCATTCGGCACAAGGCGAAGGAATGTTGGAACTTCAGAGTGGTCTGAGTATTTGGTCTATTCGCACGAATGCATCACGAATGGTCTAAAACATCAGGAAGAGTAAAGCGACTTCATATCGTTTGCATTTGCAGTTATTATTTTATTCAAATTGAATTGCCCAACGAATACGAAGTTGGGTGCATTGGCGAGTGCGTACGAGGCTTTTCGCTGGTTTATTTTCGACAGGTTGGAAAATTGAGAAAATTGCAATATAACCTGTTGAATCGCTACCGCTGCACATTGGCGGAATATGCATATGAAAGTGTCACTAATACCCGAACGTCACTCGACATCAGTTTGGTGAGCTTGACGACAGGAAATTGAATTTTCTCATTTACGTTTCGGGGACACAGGTCGGCGCATACAAAATGATTGACATGCCCGCTACAGAATAACTACTATTGGAGAAACTAATTCTAATAGCAAATTGAATTTTCAATAAAATAAAACCATACGTTAGTTATGTGCCATGAGAATGACGAAACAAAAGGTAAAATAATCTATTCACAGCCTTAACCAACTTACAAAAGGCATACGTATTCATTTTAAACCCTAACAAGATTTTGCTTTCTACCTCGAGACACTGCGAGAGCTTTGTTGTTCAATGTGCCTTGGGTAGATTGATAAAATATGTATCCTGACACTGAACCAACATCCCAATTTTGCTGCAAATGGAGAATTAACTTGACACTGACAAAGTTCTTCCAAAGAAACGGTACAAAAAAAGACAACGCCTGGACGGATTAAATGAGTTTTGCAGACGAGGCCTTTTGAGCGGAGTGGACAAATTGTGGTGACCCAGTGTACACTGGTGTGGTGTTTTTATGCTAGCCCTGAGCTGACGTACGTGACCGGAAAGTTAACCTCCCAGCCTCGTCCGAAACACGAACACATAAACGAAGGAAGAACCGGGACTTGCATCACCGTACGCTGTTGTGCCAATCCTCATGTGCCAGGAAGTAACGGGTGTCGGTTGTTCATCATCCAAAATTCTTGTAACGGATTCTGTTGTGCATTCTCGAAGTTCGCCCAAACCCAAAAGCTGACTACTTCAAAACCGGACGAATGTTTCATTATCTCTTAATACAAATATTGTTTTGAATTTTAGAAGTAACGAGAAGACGAGAATCAGAACCTTTTGATTCTTATCAATCAGAAACATTATCAAAGAACACGTCATTACACTCAGTTGAAATGATTAGAACGATTAGTCATCGTGTTTCATCCTTTTCCTGAAGCAAACAATCTCCCAGGAATTTAGTAGTGGAACAAACGAGCAAAGAAGAGCTGCACGAGTTGGGGACATTGGAAACTCCCGAGGTCAATTAGCTCAATTGCATGTGTGAGTTGCTTCATTCGATTCACGGTGACCTCTTGGCTCTTTTCTTCGCGGGCCCAATTGACAGTTGGAACATAATAATCATGTGAGTTGTGGACAACCAGAGTATGACGACCAGCGTATGACAAACTCAAAAGAATCATTAAGGAAGCTCAATAAAATTTTAAAGTATTGAAATAAACTATTCCGAAATATTGATTATAGATGAGAATCATTAATTTCAATATCCAACAACTTAATTGAACTATCATGAAGTATCGTAACTTAAGCAGGATTAAATGTTCGATCCATAAAGAATACCAGTGGTTTTTTTCCAAATCTCAGGCTAAATGACTTAATCCATTTACCACATTCCCTTGGAGAGGACACTGATTCGCTTTTATCGGAAACAAAACATAATCAAAGCCACACAGCCTTTAAGTTCTAGGTCAAACTGGATTGTGCAAAATAGCAAAACACCCTGAAAGCCTGGTTTTTGTTGCTAGCTCGTCGGCTTCCGTACTTAATTTGATTTAAAACACACAGCCATAACGGATGGAAACTAGTTCTTTCTTACGGTCACGACCTTGCCCCGCTCTGAGGCATACCACCAACGAGGATTGCGCTCGTTAGGTTTCGTTCCCCGTCCAGACACTGGCGGTTAGAGAGTTTAGACTCGCCGTCATGCAAAAATACCATTCCATAGCTTCAATATCGTGACGCGACATGATATTGCACGCGAAAGTCACATTTACTGGCGCTTAAAACGTATAAGTGAAGATAAACCGAATTAATCCACACAAGAGGTTCCAAATTTATAACGACCCGTAACTGAACGAATGTATAATAGCATAGGCACTCCATTTAAGAAATCAACAGACATCAAATTCCAAAACATACATTCCACCCCGACCGGAAAGAGCACCACGCCTGGCAATGGAATGCGCGAATGGTGAAGGTGACAAAAAGAGAAGCGAATTAAATGAGCAAAAAGGAAAAGCCGGTGGAAAATTCCGGCCGAATGGAAAGCG
Source organism: Anopheles minimus (assembly GCA_000349025.1). Lineage (NCBI taxonomy): Eukaryota > Metazoa > Arthropoda > Insecta > Diptera > Culicidae > Anopheles > Anopheles minimus. The sequence continues at coordinate 9,492,106 of KB663943.1, read as the reverse complement.
CACCAAAATCGAAACGTGCGAGTGTCTTGGAATGTGTTTCTCCCAATTTTCTTCTGTACGCTTTCCACTCACAGAAGATAACATCCGATTCGTTTAGCGTACTGTGTTTTAAATTTGACGCATTTAATGGATGTTTAATCCACAGTTCATCAACACAAAGAAACAGCAATCACCACTTACAACAGTAATAATGTGAAACTAGTCTGTTTGGATTGTGATGGGTTTCCTTTGCTGTGGATTTATTTTTTCTGCACCTGAAATTTGAAACATTTACAGATTCATTTCATTGGCAGCAAATGATATAGAAAGGTGACGATCATTGCAATAAATGTATACGAATTCAATCAAAACAAACACCCATCGAAGTGGGTTGATGACCGAAGTTACGCCCATCTTTAATTTCTGCTGGCATCCTGTTATACATTTGGATTACCTTAAGAAATAGAGAATTCCTGACTCTTTGGAAAACCAAGTGGGGAATTCTTGGTGCATCTGACCTGCGATTACAGTATCGTTGAACTTCTGAGTCCTCACTATGGTCATAGTTTGGTACACTATCTTCTGCTCAATCGACATCCATTGTAGGACATCCAGTATGGATCCGAGTATTCGAAATTCCATAGTATAAACCCTGCAATTCAATGATATTTCTTACCCGACTATCATCACCGTTCGTCGTAATTTTCCTTATTACATAAACACTCAGTGCTGGGATAAGGGTACCAGTGGTGTACGTGGATGTAATGCTCGGTTTAGAGATCAAAATTAGTCCACAGCATTTGAACTCCCGAACGAAAAGGGGAGAGAAAAAACAACACGTACTAAGCAACGAGACCGGGCACCAACATCACGGCCTTGCAAAATTTTTGACTCACGAAAAACAACCACGGAATCTGCTCACGCCGTGGGGATTGGGTGGAAGCGATGGGATAGAAGTTTTGCGGTGAGCATAGAAGATTTCTTTGGCACATTGGTTTACTGGCGAGCAAGAGAGACACAAACGGTGAGGAAAGGACTGATTGTGGTTTAACTCCTCCTTATAGACTAAACCGAACTTCTCAACCGTATTCATCACCGGTACACGCGCGAGATTGTTTATAGAGGGTTGTGCTATTTTAGCGCATAATTGAGCAGCACAAAACATGTATCGCAGAATAATAAATATTTCAAGCGATCGGATTGGGAAATGTTTGCCAAGTGGAATATTTTTTTAATACCTGAAGGCAATTTTTGTATCCGATTGCGAAACAAATTTAGAAGGAATCATGTTGACTATAAGAACATGTTATCAAACAATTTAATAAGAAATCCAATCTGAAGTTAAATTTCTTCTGAACTGAATTGTTTAATTGTGGAATAATTTTAACCCATTTTGATTACAAAACAACAACAAATGGTATGTCATGTGATGACCTTAGTTTACACTACTTTTAAATATGTTTGAATCAAAAAGAAAACTAAAAAAACGAAACGAAGCGATTAATGGAAACGCATCACTATCTTCAAAAAGTAAACCCTTTTTTAATCTACGATAAGAATATAAATAATACAAGCGACTGCGCAAGTCAATGACCAGCTGCAATTACTTGGCCGTTTGTCGATCGTACGTGATAAGCGTCTGCAGCACACAACACACACTGCATCCATTCGAACTGCATTGGACTGGCACAAAAACACATAGAAGAAAATGTGTCCGCAACACGAGACAAATTGCTGCATTCAGCGATCCTCTCTAGGAGTTTTTTTTAAATACAATTTTTTAAACCACTTTTAATAATCAATTGAAGATTGATAAAGCCGTCTAAGGAACGTGATCGTTGCAAAACGATGCAAATAGTCGGTGGAAGTTTGGTTGGATGAATTATTTCCATTCATAAATCATTTGTCATACGCAAATGGGAAGGAAAAATGTGATACAGCTTGTTGATTGTGTACACAGTGGGGTGGTTGGTTAATTGATTTTTTTTTTCTATTGCTTACAAATTATTATATTGACCAAGTTTGATTACAAGCGGGGCATATATTTGCACTTTATTTTTCTTTTTTTAACGACCTATTTGCAAATTGACCTACTTTACGACGAATGACATATCTCAGTGTAAATAAGATGATCAATCATCTGATAGGAAGGAACACAAATGGCGATATCGGGGGACAAACATTGGTATAAGTAATGTTTTACGCTTCAAAACAACTGTCCAATTTTTGTTGTCATTTTGATAATTATCCAATTAATCCCATAATATTGTTGTGCTTATTACAGCAATAGAAAATTTCATATTTAATATTCATAATAACTTGCCTCAACATACCAAAACGGTATTAAGATTTGCGGCCATCATTCTGTTGTGCAGACCGGTAGATTACTCCATTATTACCAAAATATTGTTACACAATATTAATTTACACTTACCTGAACTGATCACTGCGGAGAGCCGTTATTGCTGATCGGTGGGGGATGTGGGAAAAACGAAACTTTGTTTTGAAGAATCGAGAAACAGAACACGCTTAAAATCCTGTTTGGACGGTGGTTGTTTGTTATTGCGAATTTGCGTTTCTTTGCGAAGCAGTTTTTATGATCCTTTTGCAGCTCGATCCTGGCAACACGTCACTGAGACAAGAGGGCTCGAATTTAAATCTTTCGATGGAAAAAGAGAGAAAAAAAAACTTGTCGTTTTCGTTAATTTGCAACACTTTTCGTTATCATCACACACACACACGTGCGATCACACACGTACACAGCTTCACATTTACTATTGCTTGCACCTCACACAATTCGATCGATAGATTATTTTGATCAATCTTCCACCACTCGCACACAAATATTCGAAAATGCCGGCGAAAGGAAGGAAAATTCCGATGTCGATTTTTTTACACTTCGCGTAACCACGGTAACCGAGGTTGTTCCGCTGATTTTGTAGCACTTTTCGTTGGAAAATCTCTTTACCGAAGTACACAAAACGTCACTGCGATGATTGTGATGGCACGTTTGGCCTTTAGACGCTCAACTCACTGATTTGTGGGGTTAAGAGGAATAAGAAAAGGGAGGGCAGTTGTTTGATCAGCCTTGTGGGAATAATCTTCAACAGAAGGTGGAATATTTAGAAAAAAGAGAAATGAATAGAAGACATAGAAAGGAGAAATCCTTCACCAACCAACAACATTGGAGTGTTTGAGGTGTTTTTGATATCAAAACACCCAAAAATCGATTTAATCTTTAGCATGTTTTTTCCCCTTGTGATTTCTTAATATAGCCTTTCAAATACAAAATAGCACAACACCTACTACTTATCGAACAAATATGTTCGATGCTTTGCATACAACGTTCTTATAAAGTTTAAGATTTATAAGAGGTTTTTCCCATTCCTACCTAGTCGTTATTATCCAATCATTGTCAGAAGTATTTCTTAGGTATATTTTAAGATGTAATAAACACCATATTATGTAACGTTATGTGTAACGTGATGCCTTTGCGCCATAAGAACGATAAACTCACAATAAATGGAATCAAACGTGTATAATTAGATTGGCATTACACCTTACAGTGATTCTGGTGTATTTGTTTGTTAGTTTTCTGCAAAATCAAAAGGATTTTGTATCGAAATTACAAGTCAAACGATTGGCCAAATCGATTTGAATTTTATAAACTAGGTTTACAAGACATTCTGCATGGTTTTGGCTAAAGCTTTACCTATTATTAACATTTAAAAAGAGATATTTGGCTTTTGTATCAATTATGGATTTTTCCCTCATGTTTTCGTCTACATTTTTGCAGGACACGAGTGCATCAAGTTTAAGTTTAGGTAGGGTAGACCTTTATTACAAAGACTCCTGTGCAGAACTGCAAGAGACAGCTGCATTCGTGTATATTGGCAACGATTAACACACAAATGCACCTTACGCTGTTGTGTGCCCTATGGGCCTTCCCTGCCAATTCCGCCTGCTGTACTACCACCCTTTCTTGTGCTGCGACTGCACCTGTCCAATGTTTCCTTTTTCCGGTTCCGATATGACACTAAAGCGCATACACACACAGTCACACGGGCAGACGCAAAGCTACACATACACTACACACACGATTTTTGGTAGTGGCAAAAAAAACATTCTGCCTCACGGGGAAGACCTCGCCCCTTCCAATGCTCCTTGGGATGCAATCAACCCGTTAGGGCAGGGATTGGAACAAATGAGTATGTGTGCGCAAGTGTGTGATTCTACTACCGTCAGATCCGTTCAATGCACAGCGACCATTTCCTGCACTGCTCCTTAAGATTGAAGACTTTTTTCCTTTCTTCCTTTTCGGTGGCGAAAGTGGGAGCAGATTTTTCACGCACAAAAATACTTCACTTCACACACACACACACGCGCGCACACTCCCCACACACAGGCCCACCCGTTTAAGAAAAGGAGTGAAGGGATACCTTTCCGAAATGAGAACTGATGTCGAATTTCTGCCACGGAACGTGCTCGAGTCCTACTTTTTCTCAACAAACTGAGAATAAAAAATTCTCGCTGCCTATACCCAACTAGGTTGCTGCGATGGAGCTGCCACAATGGGAAGTTTTCGTTCTCACACACGCACCATACATTGCCTGCCTTTCTTTTCTTGACCGATGTAGAACTTTTCGTGTATTTTATTCCAACGTTTACCAACGCGTGAGGAAATCCGGTTTCCTGGTGCAAACGGTTCGATGTACTTCGCAAGTTTCTGCACACAGACAGCACCGAATCGACCAGTGAGCCTGCGTTTTCCAAAAATGCGAATAGTCGTGAGTGATTTCAGTGGAAAACAACAAAAAGTAGTTTTCTTCTTCGTCGTGCCAAGGTACTGTGGGTGATGATGCGGCCAATTCCAACGACATGCTGTGTGATCGAAAGACGCGAAACAAATTATCGCACGAACGAAACATACCACAAAATAGAAATTTCACAAAATTCAACAATTCTAGCCACCAATTACAATGCTAGGGGGTTTAAAAACCATAAAACTGGGAAAGAAATAATGATAAGGGAGTACGATACTCGGTGTTCTAAACGGAATTGACATATAGGATAATTTGTTTAGAACTCGAAATTATCATTTTAGTTTCAGTTTTAGCACTGCATATGAGCGATGAAAATACAACTAATAACAAACTTTTTAAATTAAAATTATTTCTGTACGAAAGATTGTGAACAGATATAAAATTCCGAAACAGAAAACCATTTTGGAATGTTCGGAAATCGGCGAAAATTGACCGTTGCGATGAAGTTAAAATTCGATTTCGAAACCGTGCCAACATGACAGCTGTCAGTGGTCGGTTCCGCTTCGGTTTGTACATGATTCCGGTATGCTCTTGCTGCGGTCTACAAAGAACAGATCAATTCTTTTCGCACGCGCTCTCGAAGTAATCGGTCGGCTTGTGGTATAGCTAGCAAAAGTTTCCAGCAGTAGAATGGAGAACACAACTGGTGAAGCCTTCAATTTAGAAATCAAACCCGATTAATAATGGCTTGGTGAAGTGCTAGTAGTTTTATTATGAAAGCGGTTATAAACTCCACGATGCATGATTGATTCGTGTAATGGCTGCAGAGGCTACAGGATAGGTATGTTTTATGTTCTTTGGTACCCTTTGTTTCAAGTTAATCGAAAGTAAAACAATCCTAAGTTAACCAGGCATCATTGGCGTGGTGATTTTATAGTCCATTTTAGTGGGCATCATTCCCTACGCGAAAACCCGCCATGCATACCTTTTTGTTTGCATATCCATTTTGTTAGGTTATGTTGCTATACCATGTGTTCACAATGTTCCGATTGATGCACCACTTCCAATTCGTTTCAATGGTATCCTGATTTAATAATTTCCTTTTTCCCATTCTAGGTGCCTCCTGCACTACACTGTCGCACATGATGTGAAACACTGACGAAAGGTAAGTAAACTACGAGTTGATTATTCGAGAACAATAGCTTCAAGAAAGGTGTAATGATGAATTGCATCAATTGAAATTCTAATGATATTTAACATGTACCACTAGCTGAACGTTGTATTACAACGCCTCATGCAGTTTCCTGAAAGAAGGGGAAAGCAACAGTAATTATAATGGATTGTTCCATATCTTTGCAGGGTATTCCTCTTCTTCGTCAGCCATCGTTTTTCGTTGATTATCACTGCAGAAAGAAAGGTACGTAAAGCTGATGGAATTGTATATATTTCCATGTAGCAGATGTCTCATTTTGTGACACGCTGACAATTTTTTTTTGATGATTTTCATACCCTTAAAAATGATTTCATGATTCAGTATATCCATACACCACTCTGACGAAACATGTCTCTAATGCGTGTATACAAATGAATTGGATTCAGTGGATTAATCATATTTTTTATTATTATTTTCAGGCTTCTTCTTTGGCGTAACGACCTACTCGGTCATGTCTGTCATTTCTGGCTTACTAGACTTATTGATACCACGTAGTTGGTGGATAGTAAGTCTTCACTACGCGAGAACGGCCCGGCTGGGATTCGAATACCCGGTTCTGTTGTTTAAGACCGATGCCGCTATCTCTTCTTCCACCGGAACGCTCCTTTTCTGGATAAATTCCTGAATCAAAAGCCCATAAAATGACCAACTATCACGTGATTTGCACAGGATATGGATGTTATAGCAATGTTGGCGATCGTCTGAAAATGTAATGACTCCAGGTAAATAAATGTACGAGTTGATAATTCGAGAACAATAGCTTCAAGAAAGGTTTATTGATGAAATGCATCAATTGAAATATTCATGATATTTAACATGCACCACTACCTGAAAATAGCATTACAACGCTTGGTAAAGTTTCCTGAAGGATGGGGAAAGCAACAGTAATTCTAACGATTTGGTTCATACCTTTCCAGGATATTCATCTTCTTCATCAGCGATCGTTTATCGTCCAGGATCACTGCAGAAAGAAAGGTACGTAAAGCTGATAGGATTGCACATATTTCCATGTAGCAGATGTCTCATTTTGTGACACGCTGCCAATTTTTTTTGATGATTTCCATACCCTTAAAAATGAATTCATGATTCAGTATATCCATACACCACTCTGACGAAACATGTCTCTGGTGCGTGCATTCAAAAGTATTCGATGAAGAGAATTTATCTTTTTTTTTTGTTTCATTTTATGTTTCAGGCAAAACCCATGACTATACCATTTACATGACCAATTAACACGCGATCGATCTGCACATGGGAAGATGTAATCTCACTGGTTCGTCGTCGTCCGGATCGTCAGCAAACCCGCCCCAGTAAATGTAGTAGTAAGTTCATTTTTATATTTTTTTAAACAGCAAACATACCGTGTATTTGCAAATAGTTTTAAACATGTATTATTGGTATGATGACTATATTTCTTCCTCTCCTTATTAGATGAATCTTGTTGATTATACAAGTATGCTTAACACTGAAATGTTCCACTGTCGGCAGAGCGAGTAATACTTCACACGAGGAAGCACTATCTAACGGAAATGATGTTTTATATCATTACAGAGCACTATGGAACAAATGGAGACGACATTCATTCGAGTTTAGCTACGTATCCGTTGTAGGCAATTGCAAGGTAAGGAAAATACTCCAAACCGCTCATCCATTACTGTTCACAATGATGAAAAATAAATGCTCACTGCTTGAGTTGTAATGAGAGATTTCATAGGTTTCCATCTTTCTTCCTATGAAATTCAGCCCTCTGAATGCTTAAAATATTCCTTGATTTATAAAACTTTTCATTGAAAGCTTATTTGAACTGATTGTCGTTCTTCTTTATCTGTTTTACCAGGAAGCTGCAATAGGTCCGCTCAGTAAACGACTAGGCCGCTATAGGAAAGTGATTCGAAATGGATGTGCGTTTGTGTAAATGGAATAAAAATACACTTGTTTTGTGAAACTACAAAGATTCTCATGTATTCCTTTTTTTATTAAACGTTTTGTAATCCTTTTGGGACGTAATCCCAACACAAACAAGGGACTACCGATCGTATTCAGCCAACTGGCAATGTTGTGGTATGGCAAACAGGTATCTCTTTTTGTACTTAAGCGTATCGCCCTTTGTTGTTGAAGCTATTCCGAAAAGTATTTCTCGTCCTCCAACCCTTCCGGCATGTAGTTCAGGCCGGACTGATCCTTGTGCAGCATGTTGTACCCTACGCCGTACTGCAGATCGCGCATCAGTTTGGTCGGGGCGTTACGCAGATGCAGCGGCACTCCCGGCATTGGGCCCTTCCACTCATCGATCGATGCCCGGCAACGTTTGTACGCTTCGTACACCTCGCGGCTTTTGGGTGCACGGGCCAGATAGACGGCACAGTGTGCGATAATACAGTCCGCTTCCGGCATACCGACCGCTTGAACGGCGGCCAGTGTTGCGGTCGCCACTTGCAGCGCGTTCGTGTCCGCCACACCAATGTCTTCGCTCGCCATGCGTATCATCCGGCGGCAGATGTAGCGAGGATCTTCCCCGGATGCGATCATGCGCGTGGCCCAGTACAGGGCAGCGTTATCATCCGATCCACGGATAGATTTGTGTAGAGCGGATATAATGTCATAGTGTTGCTCTCCTTTGCGATCGTAGAGAAGATGCGATTTTTTAATACCCTCGCGGACGTCCTGCAGCGTGACCGTTTTCAGCGATTGGTAAATACTGTCCGACGTCGATACGGCACCACATAAGGCGAGCTGCAAACTGTTCAATCCGATGCGTGCATCTCCGTCGCAAGTTTCCGCCAGCCAGCGAACCGTTTCCTCCTGAATAATAGTACTGGTCGAAGGGGAAGAAAAATGAAATTATTCGAAACTGGAAAAACCGACCCACAATAGCTGCTATTTGTGCATTCGATGTACTTACCGTGGAATGAATGATAAATTGCTGAAATTTGGCAGCTTATCCTCGTTATTGTTAACGCTTTCCGGCACCATGACCGTTTCGTACTCGGGCAGAGCGCGCATCAGTATCTGCATCATACTCTCCACCGAATGCTTCTCCAGTACAATCACACGGCACCGGCTAAGCAGGGCTGAGTTGAGACTGAACGATGGGTTCTCTGTCGTAGCACCGATCAGCGTGATCGTGCCGGCTTCCACGTGTGGAAGAAAGATATCCTGCTGTAGCTTGTTGAACCGGTGTATCTCGTCCATAAACAGCACCGTACGACGCTTGTATTTGGCATCGTTTTTAGCTGTTTTCACCGCCTCCTTCACTTCCGCCACCCCTGCCATCGTGGCGGAAAGCTTCACGAACCGTACCGTGGACGATTCGAGCTTGCAGCGATGCGCGATAATGTTGGCAAGTGTCGTTTTACCACAGCCCGGTGGTCCCCACAGTATCAAGCTCGGAATGTTGCCGCTATCGAGTAATTTACGCAGTATTGCGTTCTGTCCGATAACTGCATCCTGTCCAACGTAATCGTCCATTTTCGACGGGCGCATCACTTCGGCCAGTGGTAACTTTGACAATTCTTTTTTCTTCGCCGCATTCTCCTGCGTCGGTTTAACCATTTTAGATTGCTGCTCCGTTCCGTCAGCTTCCCCATTCTCGGCGTCCGAATAAATGTACAGTACATCGTCATCTTCTTTGCCTGCACCGGATACGTCGTTAGATGCGTCGTCTTCGATGCGTGGTCGCTTGGTTGCCTTTGGTATCCGTTCAAAGATGCTGAAGCTACGTTTCCGTTCCTGCGATGCTTTTGCCGTGGAGGGTGTTTTTGAGCCTGTGTCTTCGCTCACGCAATTCGACATCAGACGCACTTCGTCATCTTCGTGCTTCTGCAGGCATTCGTCGACGTGCACCTCAATTTGGGCGTTCGGGAACAATTTGTTGCACATTGGGCAGACCACTTTTGGCACGCTGGTCGATGGTTGTACATCATCGTAATTATTTACTTGTGCCATCGTTCATCTGAATGGTTAGCAATGCGACAGTTTTACAAACTTTTTACATTTGAAATGTTTAAAATACACGTACCACTTTAGTCTGTGCAAAACACTCTTGTTTTCAAATTAATCACCGGCAAGCTTGCAGGAATGGTCTTTGTCATGTTTCGCGGAAAAACCAGCCAAAGTTTGGCTGCACAAATAAATGTCAAACGGCTGTTACCCAAACAACAATCCCAAGTAACAAAACTGCACAGCGAGCTCGACTACAGATGACGCAGGTACGATGCAAATAAAACACAAAATAAGCTATAATATGCTATAATACGCTTTAAGACTAAGAGTTTATGTGTTCTACAAAATTAACGTAATAATTACTCGTTTACAAGAACGAGCGCCATTAAAATAAATTGCATTGTAGCGTTTGCGCTGAGTCCATCATTAGCTTTCTAAACAGCTGTGAAGCTTCATCCTGCCAATCAATGTTCTTAATCAGCTTCAGAGTTCCATCGCAGGTGAAGCGCGTCGTAACGAGAGAAATTGTTCGAATTGCAAGTGTGTTTAGTATTAAACCTTATAGTCGTACGTTCTAACCTAAAGATCTCACAGGACTTAGCATAATCCACTTTCTGGTCTGCTCAGACGAACACAGATTCACTCCAACACGTGTTGCAGTTAATTTTGCTTTTAAATAAGTCTTGTGTGCTTCTTTAGACTCTTTACAAGATCACTGTAACGTGTCAAGCTGGTTCTTTGTTACTTTATAATAGTCAAACTACCTATTAGCCAAAATCGCTTTTTGGTTTTAACAAAACTATTGCTATACTAAAGTTGTTGGAAGGGGTTGCTAACGGCATTGACAACATTTTTCCCGTAAAAGTCTCGCCTCTTTAGTTACTAACTAAACATGGATATTTCCCTAGCTCTCTCCCCTATGAGCCTGGCCTTTCAACGACTTAATAATGACGAAAGAAATTGATAGCATACCGCCAATGGTTACCCTTTTGCCACGCCAAACATACGCGTGGAGTGGGATTTCATGTTGTCGTAGGTTGTCACTCGTTCATACAATGCTATCCAGCAACAAACAGCGAGGAGTAGAGGAAGGAGACACTATCTATGCCCTAACCGAGCCTGTACCCCAATGTACCTTTGTTTGATTGGCAATAAACGAGTACCTTAGGCACGCCATAAATGAGCAACTGGATGCGTGCAAACTTGCTGAAAAGTAGTGCAAGGGGAATGTCAAGTTTATCATTTCGCGATGCTTCAGGAATTCGGAACAGCACCGAATCCCCTGTTCCCTGCGGGGCCGACGATGCTTATCGATCCAACAACGTGCCGGTATGCAGTGGTGGGAAATTGGGTCCAACAACCGGCATCTCGTCGATGCGCATCCATGGTGTCAAACGTACGGCTGCAGTGCACCGGAATGGACGATTATCCCATCACCAGTGAAGATCCGGATGTACGCCAACAGTTTGCGGAAAACATCTTCCAAATATTACGTCCCCTCACCGCATCGGAGATGCCGCGAACCAACCGACCCGAGGACGAAGAGTCATCCGAGTGTAGTGCCCTGTCCGATCCGTTCTCCGATCTGGATGAATCGTACATACTGTTGGATCAGCGTAAAAAGGTTTGTTTAATTGTTGATGCGAAGTTACCCGGACGGTGCATATCATGTTTACCGTTTGCAGAAACCCGGAGTGGATGAAAGCGATGAGTTACTGCTGATGAATCAATTTACGCCCGAGTTCCGCAGCGCGTACGACGAGCTGATGGGTGCGAACCGTCTCCGGAAGCCGGATGAAGCACACGTGGAAACGGTACCGAGCGATTCCTGTGCAGGTTGTCCGGATTTGCAAACGGCCACCGATTTCAGTCCCAACTTCCGGTCGTTTATTGACGAGATGGTGCGCAAGTGTGACCTGCAGCATCATCAGGAGGAGAAGAAACGCCGGGAGCAGCAACAGTTGCTTCAGCAGCGCAAGAAAGGTCGCGTTCGGGCGATCGTGTCGGAAGAATCGTTCTGCGGGCTGGAAACGGATTCCATGTCCGGGATGTGGCGTATGCTGGACGCGATGTCGGAAAACGAACGGGAACTTTTCCCAACATCCGGACCGCACTACGATCTTTACTACGATCGGCGATTCGACTGGATGACACGGGACGAGATCCCGTGGGAACAGATCGAAACGTCGAAAAAGAAGTGTGAACAGTGGCTGAAGATTCCCGGCGAAACGGAGGTAGCGGATAATACAAGACCGGTCAAACAAAATCTATAATTCTTGTTTTATTTCCATTGAACACATCGAATGTGAAGGTTCAGTTTGAATTGAGTGCTTGTCGGATAATAAAATTACTACGTGTGTTTTTTTTCTACTAAAGGCAGTTTATGGTCTAAATGTATCACGCCTGAAAGTATGTAAAACGCCTGAAAGTATGCATTACATTGTCCAATAATGTGTGATCTAATATTTTTACAGAGTTTAATAGGCCAAAAATAGTTCCGTGGTTGTTACTAAAATCCATTGAAATGCTCAAAAGTTTACGAATACAGTTAATAATAATCCTCCAACTGAAAATTGGCAAAAAATTGTTGAAGAATTGGAAATAGGACATTCTAGATTGACATGATACATTACAATACCTCCACGTCCTCCGGCAGTAATTGATCCGTTTGTTGGATGCATTGTCGACAAGTACCTTCAATAATACTCAAATAAATCTCGCTTCCCAAATGTACACATCCGCACCAGCCAGTTCGAATTCATCCCGGCCGGATTTTACCTCGCCGTTTGTTTGCATACTTTCAGGCACTCCATGGAACGGGTGAGCTGAGCGATGTTTTTCCACACCGACCCTGTACGCACGAGCGGATTGATAGCCTCGAGATGGCTCTTTTTCCCCGGATCTCCGGAGTTAGTGCAAATAATAGCGATCATAATGCGTACGGAATGCACACGGTAGCAATACCCCCCCCCCGGCAAGTTCCGTAAGCGTACAGGCGCAGCGAAAATTGAATATTATCCGTTCGGTAAACAGAAGAGCAACATACACACACGCTCCCGGGAGCCGTGACCACAGCGACAGGGGTTTCTCCCCTACCTTTCCTCCGTCAAACACTTGAACGGCTCATTGTGTTTCAGTGGAAAGTGGCCGAAAATGGCCGTGAATAAATGATGGACCGTCTGGTTAATTTTAATTTCCCTTACCATTCTCCGAATGTTTCATGTGGCGCAGCAAGGAAGATCCATCAGTGTATACTCCGCCTGAGAGGGTTCCTTATTCGGGGAACGGGCTGGCAGAGTCCCGGGAATCGTAAAAAGGGCTTAAAATGGTTGTTCTCACCTTACGGTGGTCCATCCGGGTGTTCTTTCATTCGCAATACATTTGTTCACCCTCACGTCGAGAGTAACAACAGTTCGAAACGATAATTCTCCAACGAGGGTGAGCAATGGTGCGGCCACCACGGTACGTTGACGAAAGGATAAAGAATGAACCCTCACGGCAGGTGAATCCCAGAACCAACCGGAAGGTTGTGTTCCAGCACAACTGCCTGTTCAACTCGCCGGAGTAAAAGCAAACTGAAAAAAACACCCACACATAATAATTAATTTATGATCCAACAGAGCAACTCACCCCGGTGTGTTCTGGTGTTCTTTTTTTTTTTTCTTTATTCCGCACGGTTTGTACAAAACCGGATATTTTACCATTCCAGCCTATTACTTCCTTTCTTCCCTTTCCCTTGGCGTATGGCTGACATACAAAAAAAATATGCACAATTTAATTCGCTCATTTTTCTGCTCCAGTGGGAGGCCTTTCTCGTACATCCTTCCAGCGTAAGCGTTTATTTTTTTTGTGAGGAAATGACCAAGTAAAAGTAAACCATTCTTGACCGGAATCGAAGCGAAGCGAAACGCCATTTTTATACCACCAACTGACTGCTCATGATGAGTTTAAACTGAGAGGGCAATTCCTTGCTGTCCTTTTTTTCTGGTCGAACCGCATCTAGTAAGGTGTGAAGGATTCCCACGAATAAATCAAGGTAAAACGGTAATCAAGAGGCGTTCAAAGCAAAGCAACCGTGGAAATAAATGTCAAAGGGATCGTGAACAGTGAGTAACGAATTTACACACTCAGGTATGGTTTCTTTTTCTTCTATGGCACGACAACCTCGAGAGGGTTTTGGCCTGCAATTTCTGGCATTCGGTCTACAGCGGAATTATCCGTATTTTCTTAATACTATGCACATGATTTAACTTCAACAAATCAATTAATTATTTTCTCTTTCAATTTTTGACAATGCGTTGAAAAGCTAATCAAGGAAAATTATTAAAAGTAATTAAAATCCATTTTTCTTTTCCTCTTCTTACTCTTCTTATTATTTTTCTTCTTTTCATGTTCTGCTTTTTCTTATTGTTGGATTAACGCCCTTTTTCGGTATGATTCAAGGAAAAGAATCACGAGTGATTAAAAAGTATCTTAGAATCTTCCAAAGTTTAAAACCACGAAGACAGTGGAGGCTCGTAAAATATTTTTTTTTACCAATTCTTCTTTCGAATAACAGAATGACAATAACATAACCACACATTTCAAACCTTGCTATTTTAAAAGAGATCTATATTGTTCTTCATGAAACACTCGTGTGTATCCGAGCATACTTTATTAGCCATCACTGTACCAGCACACATTTATTTATTCGTTTGGGCCATCTTTCATCACCCTTTTTTTCATAACTACACACTGTCCAAAGGTTGTCATCATCACCTGCCGAATCCTATCAGAGCAAATTTGGCACCGGAAAGGATACACGTTTACACTTTTAATTACCTTCTCAAACAATGCGCCCCGGTTGGGGTTGTTTTCTTTTGTGTTTAACTCTTTTTATGCTGGGGCGGCCCGGTGGGGTAGTGGTATCGGCGCTGCTCTCTCACAGGACAGACCGGGACCAAAATCCCATCCGGACCGCTCCCCCGTAGCAGTGATTGACTATCCTGCTACGTGGTAAACTAAGTCTAATACGGCCAGGCCGTCATACAATAACAAAAAAAAAAAAAAACTCTTTTTATGCTAAATCTTTTAACTCAGCAAAAAACAAAAAGCGGCACCACGATATGCCTTCTTTTTTGGGACATGGAAAAGATAATTACACAAGCAAACTCTTTCGGACGGGATAAGGCAGCGGAAAAATTCCAACCTCGTGCTAATAAGAACTTACCTAGGCAACGGATTGCTTTGATGTGAAGCTTTCCATCATTGCAGTTACGAGCAGAACAGAACTGACGTGTTGCGGAACTGTACTGTAGTTTAATGGAATGTTTTGAGGTGGAATATGTTATTGTAATTATTAAAACATAAATATAATACACCATGATCACTTTAACGCAAAATAAAAATAAAGTTTTTCTTCAAAAAGTTTTAAGGGACAGAACTTGCAAACCGCATTTCATAGAACCCATCGACTCTTTGGAACTTTCCTAGTGATTGTGACACGGATGCAAAATATTTTCCCCACGTGCTGTGTGGTGGTTTCGTTTTAAAATTCCTTCCAACCTGCTGTGGGACACAGAACTACGAAATAGTAGAAAAAACACACACACAAAATTACGTGGAAACGCTCCAAATAAGGGCTTCCCGGAACGTCACCGGAATTCCTGTTTGTATCGTTCCTCCCAATATCCGGTTCGCTTTTTTATCCAATTTATATGCATTTTATTTTTATCGCGATGCATCAGGTACATCCCCGTGTATGTGTGTGTGTTTGTGTGTACTTTATTGAAGAAGAACTGCATCTGTAGGCGAGAATTGGGAAGCTCTTTCATCATCACTTCGATATCGGCCGCTGCTTTGCGTTCGTTGTTTATTTCTATTTTTATTCTCCATTCAATGTGTACACCGGACGTGCCCGAACCTACACTTTTCCATCGATCCTTCATCGGCTGCACTTTTTTCTGTGGTTGTCGGACAGCAACACACACACACACTCAATCAGTGTGTGGCACGTTTCGGTCACGACACGATACCAACTTTTCCTTCAGCTCTTTATTGAATCAAACCCGAACAACGAGTGCGAGTGGTTTCGTGATTCGAAATGAACAAGGCTTTGAAGGAGTTTCGGCTGCGAGCGTGAGCCAATTTTCGGGTGATCATTGAATGCGCCGAGTGGGCGGAACGCTTCTTAAATTGTACTTCAGGTGAGCAATAAACATTGATATGTTGTATTTTTTTTTTAATCGGCAAACGAACAGGAATGGTTTATTCGTAATATTTTGTTATAGCATTGTTGTTACTAATAATTATCCCTTTATTTTTATTAAACATACTTTAGTGTGTGAAAGCAAGAAAAAATGTGTTGGATGTTTGTTTGTTTAATTCCTTTTCCACAGTCATTTGGTGATAATTTTAAAACTAACATCGAATTGCATACATTTAGGCGTTGAATCAAATTTCCTATGAAGGTTTATATTCGTGTGTTTTAATACGCGTTACTCATTTAGAGATGATTACATATTGAAGTTACTGACCCATTCTAACAATTTATATGCAATGTAGAAGAAATAATTCTTTGCAGCACTGAATTGTAACTGTAACCAGATAAAAAGCAACTTTGGGGATTCTCACATTATTCAATCTTGTCACATTACATCTGCGTTAAAACGTGTAGCTCAGAGATTGTTAAGCACTCAGCACACGTACATACGTCCATAAGCTTAATCCATACCCGTTGTTGTTGTTGCTGGTGCATGCAACTTTAGCCAAACCAAAGTCAGAGCACATTTTCCACCTCACTAACGCACGGGAAATAAATAAATGAGACGAGTGTTTGCGGCTGCGATTGCTGTTTTTTTTTCTTTCGAGGTTGCAGCATAAACACAAAAAAGGGAAAATGGGAGTGTACAGATGTACAAAACAAACAGAACTTGATCGACGACCGTGTGTCCCATCCGTCAATCGAACCACACCATGCAAGAATGTTTTGGGCCAGTGTTTTTGTGGTTTGTTTGCTTCAAAAATCACAAGAGCTTAGCAGTGGCAAACTGTCAGCATACAGGATCATGCTCGTAGCCAGGTATCTCGCCAGTTCTTGGCGCCCAAATTGTTCCACTTCTCGAGAACTGGAGTGTCCTTTGGAGAAGTGAGTTTGTTTAGTTTACACTTTTCCGGAGCTCATCGTCCCTGTGCACGGTGGTTGTATTTGTACAACACAAAGCTTAAATGGTAGTTAAAATGTGTGTGGGTGCACCTCTAGTCGATCATCCTCATCCAGGGGAAGTGCTTTTCTAAGCAGAAACTTTAAATTTTGCATCCATTGCTAAACAAATACAGCAAGTTGGGAGGTTTTTGTTGTTTGTCTTCGCTTTGCTATACAAACCCCCGCGTTCCTTTTCCTTCTCATCAGTTCTACTGGCCACTTCTCATCACATGTTGCAAAGACTGGCCATCATTTGTAGGTAAGACGATATGCCTTCTTCGCACAGCCTCTAACCCGTCAGGATACAAAGTTTTAAAAACAATTAAGAGACGACTGTTTATCTAGCCCGCCACAAAAACCCTTGCCCTGAAAAACGGACCATTTTCTTCTTCTCACTCCCGAAATGGAGGCGCCTGATTGTTTGTGAATTAGTTAGCACTCCTTTCGGTCAGCGTCGGGTGTTTCCGAGTCTTATCGAATTAAATCACTTTGATCCATTCCCTGTACATCCTAACCTCGATGTTGTTTCTTCTCTTTCTCATAGTTGAATCAACAGCTGCCAGTTGGAAGGTGTGTTAAATGAAAAAAATAAAACAAACCCAACCGATGGAGATGGAGGCGCCCAGTACGTCGTGATTGAATGCAAAAGTTTCAAAAACCGCACACATTCGTGTGTTAATGGGGGCGGGACGGGGGACAAGGGGGATGTGTTCAAACGAGTTGCATTATGTTGCAATCAGCCGCGCCAAACCAAATCGTTACGACCCGGTCCGGTTTTATGTGTTTGTTCGCTATTTGTCAGTGGGTTCGTTTGTTCGATTCGTTTGTTTGTTTGTGCGTTTGTTCAGTTGGTTGGTTTGTTTTAGAACACTCCCCCCATATTCCCTGTATAAATTTTTTCCGTTTCGTGCTTCGTGGGATGTTCGTTCATTCGTTTCCCACAGTGGGTAATTTATTTTCCACTATCACGCTTTGTTTTATCCCTTTCCCGTAGGGTAGTTTTGTTTACAAAAATAAAAAACCGGCCACACATATTGTTTCCCCGCAGGCAGTAAGGGGTTTTTTCTGTGTGTGTGTGTGTGTGCTGTAGTTACATTCCACTTTCACTTCATATTGGTTCCATTAGTTTGTTCGTATAATAAATTGCACCTCTTGGCACCCGAACAATGCAGTTGCTTGCAAACATAACAGTGTATGCATTTGCCAAACCAAAACCCGTTTTTTTTCGTTTGCACAATTGAACATTGCCCGTTATACCCAACCAAACCACAAAAAGTGATACATTTTATTATTATTTTCGGTCGAAATGTGTATTGATTCATTTGTTGATTGGATTGGGAATCTGTGTTTCCATTGGTGCAATTTTGATCGTGTCCGATGGGGTTTTTTTTTTATCTTTCACTCAGGTCGAGTGCATTAGTACACTACTTTCTATTGCAATTGAAAACCTTTATTTCATTTCACACCCATTTCATGGCTTTGCTTTCAAAAGCATCCAATTATACGAGTCAAACTTTTATTCCATTTTTATTTTCCACCTAAAAGCGTAACGGAAGCCACGGTGGTATTAATTAAGACGGTTTTCGGTGGTTTGTAATTGAAACAGCCAAGAAATAACGAGAAATTGATATGTGTAAAACAAAAGTGGAATGCAAAACAAAAATCCAAACGAAACCTAACCCCGAGGCCTTTTGGGTCTAAAAACCCTACTCACATACAGAGATATTTTCCATTTTATTTTTGTGGTGATTCAATTCGGTGCTCACATTTGTTCCCTCACCACTCTGTCTGTTTGCCCTTGTGTGTTGTTATTAATCATTTTACATACATGCATGCACAGGTGAAGCGTGTCCCAGGGTGGAAAGTGTTTGCTGACGCTGTGCAAATCATATTCGTTCGGGCGCGAGCTAAAATGGGAAATAATCCATGCGTTATGGGTAAAATATTGGGTTTTACCAGTCCGGGTGTGTGTGTGTATGTGTGTGTTTGCTTGCTTTTTCGCTTTCTTTTTTCTTTACCTCCCATTCACCTTTCTACTAATGCTTGACTACCACACGGTGCTTCCGCTGCATCGGGATGCAACTGCACCAGTATGCAGTGGTGCACTTTCGTTTCGCTTTCATGTTTGTCATTATTTTAAATTGATTTACGGGGATAGGTCCTGTTGATATAATTACGGCATAATTGGAGAACACGCGAAACGATCGCCGGTGAACGCCGGGTCGGTGAAGCGTTTACCCATTGGAAAACGCTGATTCAATGCTGACTGCACTCTGGTGTAAAGAGGAAGGTATTAAAAAAAACGAGAAATTGCTGAAAAATAGAACAAAAAAAACAAAATGAGGAAACACATTCCCATCCTCCCCTTCAATTTAATCGCCATTTTTTGTTGTTTTTTGAATTTGTTTATTAATTTCTTTCACAAACACCCACCCGTTTGATGTATTTTTGATTTATAGCATGCATTATTATCACAATCTGCGTGCGGTTCGTTGCCGTTGCACGGTGCAGCGTGAAAGATGTGCATTTAACGCGCATCTAATCATGTTTTGCAGCCGATTAAAAGCATCGATCGCATGTAACACAAAACTGAGTTATTAAACATTCTATCGCGCATTAAATAATCTGGTCGGTTTCATAGTGTACAGTTTTTGATACTTTTTATTCAATGTTTTGCGTGTTGTGTGTGTGCTTCGGTTCGTATCGCTTGTTTCATGTTAATCATGTTAGTTTCCTTCAGCATCATTTCATCTTTTTGCTTCCCATTCACTCACTAGATTTCTATCGCTTTACAAACAGTTTCCATCGGTCATCTGTCCACGTTTCTGTACAAATTCCTTTTCACCTTTTGCTCACCTAATTTTTCCCCCAACATTCCCTTTCAATACTTTTCGTTTATATGGTTTTTAGCATTTTTGTTTGTTTGTCAAGAATAAGAAGTAACAGATTGTTCGCCAGCAGAATAAACGATCGCACGAAACGCACGCTAAGCTTTACGATAAGGGGGTTGGTTTTTAGTTAAAGGTTAAAGATGAAAGCGTTACCAATGCATTTGCAGAATGGCGATTCGAGTCCTATTTTAAATAGTTGGGGTCTCCCCCCCTCCCCATCCAACTCTTATTATCATTTCTTTTGCTACTTAATCAATAGTGTTAGGATGGAGTGTGGTGCGGAACAGAAAAACCACCGGTTTCGTTACTCAAACGCGGAACAGCTCAAGGACAAGCAAATGATCGTTCCGAGGAGTCCTAGCTCACTAATGTCCCTATTAGTTTGTCAATTTGCTAACGGTTTGAGCTTTTCCCTTCAAGAGTTTTGTGCTCTTTTGATTTCCTTACTGTTCTGTGTGTTTTTTTAGGAATAGACTTTTAATAAAGGCAGTATTATAAGGAATAATCAATTAATAACAATAGATTTATAGGTCCTTTCTTTGTTTGTTCCGCAATAAATCCCAACCCTCTATCTTCTCGATTCCTTTCTGAGCACATTTTGTTACTAAACCTCTCGCTTTCAACACAAAACAAAACAAAAACAACTGTAACGATTTACATGACCGCAAGCGGAGAAAAAACGAGAATTTATTTTTTTGCTTCCTGGTCATGGCACCAGTTGCGTTGCATTTTTTCCCTTATAGCAGCAGTAGAGCAAGTTCACACCCTACCATGTACAATGTGGCGCATTGTGTACCTTTTGTTTCTTTGCTTCTCGTTCTCCTGCGTTTTCTCTCTCTTCGTTTGCCATTCACTAAACTAATGCACTGTTTTGAGCCCTTTTTTGTGTGTGCATTTTAATCTTCCCGTTTAGCTGCACTTTCCACTCAATTTACAGCTTTCGCAAGCGTAGCCGTTCCCGGCTGGATGGAAATGCAATCGGTACATTCACCTGCCTATTATCTCGCGCCACGCTGTTGGTTTGTAGATGTTAATGTACCATCTGCCGGACCGCTTCGGACCGTTTCTCATCGTCATCGCCGTGATCGTGCCGGGTACGATCGGGTACCGATCGACGTCGCTGTCGGTGGCGATTAAATAAACGTTCCCAGCCACTGACCCGGGAACAGCTGTACCGTTCGCGCATTTACGACCGCAAGCACCGTCACGATGGCGAGTGTGACCATATTTGATGAACTCCACCACACTAAACCCGACGGGGTGGCGCTCGAACTGAAGTAATCCCGGCATTTGCCACTTTCCGGCGTGTAATCGACGCAGTGCATCTGTTTCCGGTGCACAGGAAGGGGTGGGAGAGAGAGAAGAAGAGAAGAAACAGAAAAAATCAATAGTGTTACGGGTGATAAAATGGGGTTTTCCATGGTGAAAGGCTCGATCGGGAATCGGAAGTTTCGAAGCGAGTGGCACGGTGTTGGAATTGTCTAAAATTTTTGGTCATTCACACACAGAAACATTCCTCTATTTTCCAATCCGGTTTTTTTTTGTTTCTCGCCAGTGCATACAAACCGGTGCATGTTTATACTGGTTGGTACCGGTTGGGAAAAGCAACCGTTGACCAAAACCGTGGAACAGTTTTCATTGTCACCCAGTAAACGGGGGCAGCATAAATCATGGCCTACTCCATCGTTTCCTGCCAAATTTCACCACCATCCACACACCATGGTAATAAAGACAGCAAGAGAAAGTGTGAGGGAGAAAAGGGAGTTTGTGATAGAACATAGAGGCTTGTTCTAGTTCCGCACCGGGTGTTTCCCGATGCAATATGTATGAACTGACCAGCACTGGGAACTATTTATGTCCCGAGCCGAAAAACGGTATGCAACTAGATGCAACGGTACGAACAAAAAAATAACGAAAACCCTGACCTGAGCATTTAAAACAGACCCCACCATTACAATGGGACTCCCTTGTGCTCTTCCACCGATCGAAGGTTAAACGTTTGGATTTAGTGTGTTATTTTCACGCACGCACTGCATGGTGTGGTTGTAACCGGTTAAGAGAGGGCGGACATGTTTTATTCATCACAGTACCGTGTCGGTGCCGTGGCGGTGTGTTGACGGGACGCTGTGATGAGTATTGTGTTGTAAAAAGTTGTACCACGTTGTTACGTTCGTCAATAAAAGCTGGCCCAGCTTAAATGCTTTGCTTAGGGTCCGTTGTGGTGGGCTGTTAGAGTTAATACGGGATACAAATTGGTTTAATTGGTTCGCTACGAGATGTTCGCTAAGGTACAAATGGGGCGATTTAGCAACTTGTTTATTGCTGTGTGGAGTGGTAATTGTATCTTGTAGCTTAAAATAACATAGTTCAATTTCAGGAGGATAATGGTTTAACATTAATTTATTTAGTTCGGGAAAACTTGTTGTTCTATTATTGGCTTTATTTATAACCATGATTTTAGACGATATTAACTTGAATGGCGAGAAGTGAAATTGTTTCTTGTAGCTTAAAATAACATTGCTAAATTTGGCGTTTCATTAACCTTGTTGTTGCTTTCGATTCGGAGAAACTTGAAGTTTCATTATTGAGAATATAAAACGACATTAACTGAAGTTTAGTGAAGATTTTAACTTAAAAATGCAATGCAAACGCCTGTTACAATGGAGACGCCTAGTACTTGATAAAGTTTTTTGATAAAAAGAAAACGTAATAAAATATTAGAACGACAATTTGAGGATTGATTAATTTAATAAATTATCAACTTAAAATGAAACCGTGATAGGAGAAAAGCAAGTGCCGTAACTTAACACCCGGAACCGAAGGTTAATTGCCCGATGGCTTTTGATGGCTGATCAAAGATTGCTAAATATCCCTCAACTTGCCTTCCTGACAAAAGGCGAAAGCATGCCTGATTGCGCTTAACATCGCCACAATGTCTTTGTTAATAGAACAATTACCAGTCCCTAATTAGCTCCCACTTTGTCACATCATTGTCTATCCGGGGACGTAGCTGAACCGTGAAGCGGACCCGAAAGGACCAACCGAACGATTGATGTTTGTTCTTCGGAATACAAACACACACACTCACACGGTCACCGCACAGAGATACATCACTAAACAAAACCCGAACGTCCCGTAGAAAGAGGACACCTTCACGAAGTTCAAAATACCGTTGGCACACCATTCAAAGTCAACACCAATCGCACGGTCAGTAGCGAAACTCGGTCGGGTGTCCGCTCCTTACCGTACGATTCTTCCGCCTGAGCACACACACTTACCCGCATCAGCGTGTTGGACATCTTGTCAAGGAATTTGCGCGTGAAAAGCGCCGTCTCGTCGCCGCAGGCATGCCGCACCGTAAACTCCGAGCACTGCATGTACTTCTGGAAGGCACTGTGTGGGTATGGAAGAAAGCAGAGCGTTTAGTGAGCGAATAGTTGGACAGGGCAAACGGAAGACGAATGGGCTCTGCTGCACGATGGGATTCGCACGACTTTGCGCTCCGTGGCGTCTTAGGCCTTGCGGAATGGAAGATAAATACACTCCACACATGAGACGAGGCGCCTGTAGACCTTGTGCCGCTAGTGTAGCGTGTAATCGGTGTGAAATTGACGGGAAATGCATTCGATGCAATTGACGGGAAAGTGGTGATACTGTACGGGTTGACTCCAGCATACGATGTCAGCCATGGGACGCTTTTATTTGGTCGAAAATGCTAAGAAGCTCATATTCATGACGATGTCACTGGTTACATTTATGAGCGCTAGTAGTGACATCAACTGTTAACCGCAATTCAAGCGTGTCTTTAAACTGCGACATTAAACGCCTAAAGGTATGCAATGCGTTTGACAATTGTTTCTTTTTAAGTTGGAGTTCACTTGCATTAATCCTCCTAAGATTTTTTTGCAAACTAAAAGCAACAAAACTTCCAGATAATTTGATCGTGAACCACATTATCGATCCGTTGGTCATTTGATGAGTTTCCAATTCCAATTGGCAGTCCAACGTAATGGGCAATAAATGCGACGAGGGAGACAATGAAATGAAGCAACCGTTGGTTAGCCGGATCAGTTTTACCGGCATACTTCCCGAGGAAGTGTAAATGAATCGCCATTTACGGGTCATGACACTTAGGCTAAGGTCAACGCAAAACCTAATATGTGACCCCCCCTCCGTTTCCTTCTGACATCATCTTTTGCTGCAAAAGAGGGAAGAAACAATACAATAAAACCGACCCATTTTTGGGGCCACGATGTGTGGAATGAGCAGCCGAAATTGAATGGTCATTGGCAGGCTGACTTTTGCTGTCTCAGCTCGTGCTTCGTGAAGGTTCAATTTCATCTGTCGCAAAAACAAACAAACCGCAAGATGGTGTAAGCGATCTTTGGTTGGTCTAATGTCCGGGAAATAGTGCACCGTCACTGTCGCTCAACCTCAACCGTCAGCCCCGAACCACACGGTGAGCTGTCAGCTTTGTGTGAAACAATAAATTTGATTGGCCAGTACGAGGGAACACCCTGCAACCCGGTGCTAATGGTAGTTAGTTACTGTTTATGAAATGGCAATCGTTCGTTCGGTTTTATGTGATGTTCACCGTAACATCATCTGTTACTGCACGTTGGCAATGGAATTACATCGGCGGGCAGTGGCTATTGGAATGATTTGTTATTTCTTGTCTATGCCCGGAAATGCTTTCAGTTTTAGCAAGAAGATTGGTTTTGTTATTTCTTTTGAAATACAAAGACAATGATTTGAAAGTTTTTTAAAAGATTGGTTTTCAATTCAAAATTGACATCGTCGTTAGAACTCGTGTACATTACCGGAACCAACTTCATAAAACTTGATGACAAATGTCAAATTAACATTAAGATATTCCAAGGATTTTTTTATATTTCCTTGTTTGTTAAGACATGGTTTAAACTGACAACACAAAGAGTCTTAATTTAGTGCCTTAAAAAACGACAATACTTGATTTGTAACATATCCTTTTTCAAGGCCTTTAAGGTGGCTTAATCTTGAAGGTTTCAAGTAGTGTAGAAATTCTACCCAATTTTTAAAGTTCTTCCCCGATATGTCCAGTTTGTGAAGGAAGAAAGACGATGTTTACAACCTCTCGCAACCTCAACAGCTGACATCCACTTCCGTAGGCGTTTCTAAACGCTCGGCATCTCCAAAAACTCACCAGCAAACCGTTTTAAGCCGTTCCTCCTCTGCGTCCTCGATCGACTTGGTGCTGTTCGGATGGCTTCTGGCCGGATGTTCGTGCTGCTGTCTGTGATGGTGATGCTGATGCTGACTCATGTCACCGTTGTGGTATTGCCCGCCGCCACCCAGCACCGCCGCCGGATGTGTGGCCATTGTCGGATAGGCGGAGGTGGCGACCGTCGTGGTGGTCGTCGTTGCCACCGATTGCCCTATCTTCGCCATGGTGCTCTGGTACCGGGCCGCACACACTTCGTAGTCTTTTTTCACATGCCGCATGCACGGTGCATGTCTAAGAAAGTCTGTTGACGGGGCACGGGGGTTAAACGCCAATGTCCAACCAAAACCCCGAAACCGCATCCGAAAACATTCCGGTTACGGTGTGACAGATCCATGCACGGTGGAGACGATCGATGGAAGCGAGAAAATGGAGAAAGGAAGCAAACAGATAAGGTTAGTTTTTTTAGTTCGTTGTCCCTCAGTATACACTGTGAATGTCAATTCAATTTGGTTTCTCTTCTTTCGGGTTCACCGTTTAGCATCAATGTCTTTCAGAGTTCGCCCTGCCGTTGACAAGCAAATACGATCAACGATGCTAGCGGTGCAGAGAGAAGGAAACTGGCACAGAAAAAGGATACACAACAAAATAAACGACACGGTTTATGCCCATGACTACTAGTGATCAGATGAGAACGTATAGAATGGCAAGAAATCATTTCAAAGCGCATTGACTAAAGTACACAGCACAAATAAACAAAACAAAAACTCTAAACCATCTTTCAGAAAAGGAACAAACAAAGGAAAACTCTGCCAATAGTTCATAATAGTTTAGCCTTCGGGTTGATACTGACCGGAAGGACTAGATTGTACACTCCCTTACCGTAAACCGTGATCTGTGGAGTCACTTCCAATTCATGGACCGCACAAACACAAACACCACGGCTAAGAGCTCATAATGTGGTTTCTTCGAACCGCAATGGTTAGGGGTTTGTGGATAACCACAGTGATCGATAGTGAATGGGAGTAAATTACTCAATTATCGATATCGGGTGGGAAACCGAGCTTGTTTCCCGGGACGTGGCATGATTAGGCGTGTTGAACATGATAGGGTTTGATTTGGCATGTATTCCTTCCCAGATAGATTAATCTGTCACAAAGATGAAGGTTTATGGAAGCTTTTTATTCCAAACTTAACAATTATTCGTTTTTAATTAAATAAAAACTCATAGAAGTAGTACAAATGAAGTTAACTTATGAACAAGATGCATCCAAATAGCTGAATAATTGTTTAAACAGCATTACCCTTTGGATAATCTTACCTTAGGACTTCATGTTCTTGGGTAAAGGTGTACTTAGGCCCATCATCTACTTACAAAATCTCTTAAGCGATAATAATGTAAACAATGTACTTGAGCTTAATTTTCCTTCTTGAACAGCGTTTGTCTGGAGAAGTTGTATCACAAGCCAACCATTATCCAAGTGAGATTCTTCCAACTAACAAGGACTCTCTTGTTTCTCTCACAACGCTGCGAAGTGGATCCTCTGTCAGGTGTTTGGTTTCTACCAAACGCAAAACCCCAAGCGCAGCAATCGCTACTAATTAGCAGTGAACAAGGCAGTGCTTTTTCCACTGCCAGACAAATAATGAATTATCCGCTAGAGGAACATCCTTTTCCTTCTGCTCTTTTGCTGAAAATTTCCCCACCGAACATAACAGCCACATGCAATTATACGGGATAATGCTCCCTTTCCTCACCACAGGGCAGGATATTGAGGGAGGGTGCACTTACTCCAAAATGTTCATGTGCGATTTGTCACACGTGACCCGAAGCACTGACTTCCGCAATGCGCAATCCGGCTAAAACATTGCGTACACCTCAGTGCTTTTGTCTCTTTCCTTTTCATATTCTTATCGCCCGATCAAGCGTTTTTTCATTCTCTTCTTTTTCTTTCCATCACACACTCCTCCAGAGGGAGATCATTAGCCATCGACACGGTGAATCGTTTGCATTAGCAAAGGTGGTAAGATTTCGCGCAAAGCTAAAAATTAGCTACACCCATCAACGAAACAACAAACACAATCTCGCACACCGTTTAGCTCGATTTTCAACTGTGCAACTTTTGCTCATTCAACTTGACTGCTAATTGACGATTTCCATCCTCCTTCGTACGCGCCTCCGCAAGCGTGAGAAAGTGCGCAACATTGTGGTGGAAAACTTTTTCCGCCTCATCATTGACGTGCCCAATCACGGACCAAATGAGATGGAAATGGTAAACTTTACTACGGCTTTGGGTTACAAGCAAAGCACGGAGAAAACAGAAGAAGCAAACAAAAAAATCTCCAACCCAAGTTTAAGACACAACCGGCCAAAACCGGATATAGTGTGGGAAATCATTAAAATGCGGCCAGCTTTCTTCGCAAGTTTGGCAAGCAACAACTGCGAATAGTCTTTCGGGGGCAAACATAAGGCGTAAGTTTATTTCCCGTCCCCGGCACATGCAGGGAGGCGTAATGTTTTAATGGTTAATTCTTTTTATGCCGGAACGTTTTGCACCACCTGGAGCGTGATTTGCAGCCATGCTTTGATTTTGGTTTAGAGTTTTGTTTTTCCTCTCTCCCGAATTTGCAGGGAAACTGGTCGATTGCCTTTGATCACGTACGCAGTAGACAATTAATCTTTAGTTGGAATTTTTCCAAGAAGCTTTTTTTCTCTACGTGACGTTGTGCTGTGTTTCGAGATTTTTACTGCAATTATGAGGATCGTTTCGAGATCATTTTGTATATTTTAAATTTGAGCCAATATTAAAAATTGCTCTTAATTACCGAGTCCATACTATCACGTCTATCACATTTCTGTAGGATTAATTTGAATGAAAATTGCATACATTCTGGCGTTTTCTTTTTTATGGTTGCAACCCGTTGCGCGGCTGGGTGTGTAGGTAATAAAAACCATGTGCTTTACTAGTCAAAACTAATACTAAAATTTATCAAACTCCTTTGAAGAATTTCTCTGTTTTCCTCCTCTTTTTCATTAAAAAAAATGTCAAAACTTTGGTATAGTACAGTCATTTCTTAATATTTGAAAGAATGGTTTAACTAATCATAATTGATGTTCCCAATCTCAGTCCCTCTGCAAGATTTCAGTAAATAGTTAGTCCAGTTCGCTGTTGGTATGATGCCATTTCATTAAGCTTGTAGCCATGATTGGAGTACAGATTAGACAGAACTTCATCAGCGCTGCCAAATATTTCCAACCCTATAATACCGACACATACGCCATAGATCAGTACATTACGGAATATTTGTGGGTCTTTATCTGCTTCGTGATTCAACCAAGCTAACGAACCGCGACGTGTCTGAGAAGTGTACAAGCTGCTCTTCGCAGTACACCGGTGAGCTCGGTTACTGTCATTCCTCTTTGCCAACTGCATCTACCAACACTAAACACAATCCATTATAGGACGAATGTCCCGCAAAATGCGCGACCGAAAAACGTCCAAATCTTTCGTGATAGATGCTGAAGAATTCCATCATCGTACGGTGACCACCAACGTCGTCGGTATGCCTACATTTAGGCGCTTCCACTGTACGGTTCGCTCAAAAAAGCGAAACGGAAATAGAATATGTGGCACACGTACGGTACCGGCCATCGTCGTACGCTGGACGGTGAACATGGCGTTGATCCGCAACGAGTACGTCGATGGGTGGTGGAAAGCTGACAGTTTGAAAGATTGGTATCATATTATTGGTTCGATGCATATAAATCCAGTTTAAAGGTGCCGACGTAAATCGGATTGCATTCGTGCCTTCGTGTGTCTGTGCGCGTTGGCGTCCTGTGCTACTTAGCCTGGTAACTTTCCCGGTGAGCGGGAAGTAAGGAATACGGAAAAGCTTTCGCTCGTTTAGTTTTTTTTCATCTTCTTCACAACTTTCCCTTAGTATGCATCCTGTACTGTATGATACCTTCCGACTTTGGACAACATCGGTCATCGTTAGAGATGCATCTCCCGGATGCCTCACCCACTCGTGCATACACTCACACCCACAAGGCAGCTTTCATTTTGAAGTCATCGTCGTTTTGATGCATGAGCGGACGTGTGATATTGGGTACGTGACACTGCTCCAAATGGAGGATATCATCAGTCAGAGGAAAATTGATAAGATTTCCTTCCAAGCGCTGGGTCCACACGTCGGCAGGCTCTTTGTTGTCCTTTCCACGATACTGTCCGGGCACTGATTCCATAACCAACCGATGCACCGGTCTTGGCAGTACGCTTTTGTATCGCAGTACCACCGACAGCACTGGCACGTACACATGGACGCTACTGAGCATCCTTTTGAAGGTGCCCCCGAGTGTGCCAACATCAACGAACCGGTCATACTTTCCGTCGCATGGTTATTGTGCTTTTAGCTAACCATTGTCCTCACCGTTCCCGGTATAGGTGGGCCACACATGTGGAATGACTGACTGACTGTCTGGAGAGGGACGATTCTGGACATTCGGAATGTTTCCCGTCACCTATGGCTCTAGAGGCGAGAGGACACGGTGAGAAATAGAATAACACTCAGCACGGGAGCTTATCGATAAGGCATTACATCCGTTTGAAGTCACAGGCTTTCCTAGAGCACTATATTTCTCGAGTAGTTTTAGAAGAAAAAAATCCATCAGGTGTCATAACACCTTCCCAAGAAAAGGATCGGTTTAACGAATTTGATTTTATTTTCAATCAATTTTAAAATTGATATGGACACACTGGATTGACAGTGAAACATGCGCTAACCGTAGGCACAAAAAAGACCATGCGCCTCCATGTGATTTCTCCATGTGGTGATGTTGAACGATTTGTTTTAGCAAAATGAAAATTTTCAGAAAATACGTAAATTGACTACATGTGAAACTTCTACAGAATATAGAAATAGAATAATGTTTCTTTTTTTCTTAAACATGCATAAAATACCATGCTCCTCCATGTGGTTTTAGGTGACAAATCTTCTTACAAATTGAAAATTTTACAGTAAAATATATAAAATAACGAAAAGAGTATTTTTCTATTTTTTCCAAAAAAATAAAATATTTTTCTCTCCTCAGTGGATTCTTACTTTTGTAATTGTTTTAATGCTTGTTTACGGTACTGACGATGAATCTCACCCGTTAATGCGTCTAAATTCGCCTGCCAAACTTTACTCCTAACTAGTGGTGGTGCCACCAAACCGCTACACGTAATAACAGGCGTGAAGAAAACGTAACTCATTTACTGAGCGGGTAGACTGAGGGCTTTCCCAAGCAGAGTGTTGCTAAACGTTAGCTAAACGGTTGAGTTGGGTCGATGATGAACCCATCTCATCGAGAACCGTCCAATGGTCGATTCTCGAAAACCAACGTTTGCCACGCTTACTAACACTTGCAACGACCGGCAATTTGTTGACGGGAAGCAAAACTTTTCTCGTTAAGCCAAACACCGGGCTTTGCGATTCTCTTCTCCAGGTGCATTCAATGCAAACAGACCCACACACACACACACACATAGACAAAAGAGCAACAGTACGGCAGGATAGTATGAAGAGGGAAATAGTTCTGCGGTTTTAGAAGCATTGCCGGCAACAAGCCATTGAGAAGGTAATTTTCATCTCGTGCCACAATTACTTCCCATGATTGGTTCGCGATGGTGTTGATGATGGTCACCGTGGTCGCGAGTGGACTCTGTGGTGTGGGGTAGTAGCGTTTAAGCCACTTGAATATGAAAACAGCTCAATTACAGCTAATTAAGGCACAACAGCTAACCAACAAAACAAAAAAGAGTAGAAAAAAACACACAAAAAAAGGAGGGTGGAAAAGATCCTTTCGTCAGCGTTCGGGCGCTCACATTCGAAGCTGTAATCCTGAGGGCTAATTTTATATCCATGAAGATTCCACTGAAGGTGGATGAAAAAATGGGGGAAAGTTCTGTTTTTTTGTTTTGTTTACTAGTTTTGTTTGGCTGATGGTAATGCAGGCTTTACCGGTTCACCGAAACGGGCAGAGATGGAAAATGTGATACGAGCAGCAAAAAGCAGAACGAGTGGTAAAGTTTTACCCCTAACGATAATCAGCGTAATTTCCTCTGGCCAACTGATTCCCAGGGCTGATGGTGGCGGACGCCACGGAAGCGTTTGATTGTTAAGCACTATGATGAGAGGCTGTTAATGATCACCTTACTTTCTCGATAGGCACTGATTGCCTGTAATCGTAGGATGGGTTCATTTGTTTCTTTTTTATCGCAAATGAACTGCTGGGTACAATACATGGCAATTTTTTATGTTGGACGACAGGCA
Source organism: Anopheles minimus (assembly GCA_000349025.1). Taxonomy (NCBI): domain Eukaryota; kingdom Metazoa; phylum Arthropoda; class Insecta; order Diptera; family Culicidae; genus Anopheles; species Anopheles minimus. The sequence continues at coordinate 9,460,620 of KB663943.1, read as the reverse complement.
GCTAAGTGGAATAATGATTACATTTTGCTGCGACATGATTATAATTTTAATGCTTTTTGTCTGCTTGTTAATTTGTCAGGGAGTGCACGGGTGAAACCCCCTAAAAGTATGCAACACTCTTTACAAATCATCCTTTATAACTCTTTCATACTCTCCAATATGGTAATATTTCATCCGTGAAGTCTGTACAGCATGGTACTTTAATTACTCCTACAACTTGTGCGTCACTGTACGACAAATTATCTCCCGACCGTATGCCATCGGGGAAGCGTATTGTGCCCGAAAGCCAACAATAGACATCGTAACGGTGGCACACCTTCATATGCACGCACGGATTACGTGCTGACGCAGGCTAACCGCAAGGCAAACTATATGGCACTGTTTCACACAATACGAAACAAAAACCGTCCCGAATGGGCATGGGAAAAGCAAAGAAAGAATGAACGGAACAGAGAGATGAAACACATTGATATAATTATTACAATACGTACGTGCCTTCCTGATATGGGCCTTCCTCGCAGAGCTCGTGTATCACTTCATTAGTGCCATGGTAGAGTTTGTTGAAGTGGTCCCGCTGATGAATATTCATGCAGCGTCGGGTGTAGCTTCGTATACAGTGCAGTCCGGTGTGAAGATCGCTGTAAAGGCACGCGGGGAAGGAAAAACGAAAACTCTATCACCGATGTATCCACTGGTTATCACTATGATTTAGATGATTGTAGGATGTTGGAGCAGATGATAAAAGGTTTTATTGTTTCGATTTCGATTCGATAGTGTGTACTGATTTTAAATCGATGTTTATCGATACTGTGCACCATCATTAGTTGATCAAACAGTGTGAGCTTTCAGTTGTATAAACACTTTTGTTATAATATTACCATAAAACAATACATCTATAAACACTTTTACGATCGTCACTGTAAATGTATGTGTCAACCCTTCACCAAACTTTCCCTCTTTTTTTTTTGTTACGCTGAGGCTCTAATGAGGCGCAGGACATTTTTGGCAACATCAGCCACCCCGAAGAGTAGGTCAAAACGAGCGACTAAATGCTTTTTATTCCACCCGTTTACCGACTGCTTCACAAAGGATAGGATACGTGCGTGTCCTCATTTGGTGCTCCTGCTCCACTCCACTCAACAAACTAGGTCGGTACGCTCGTTGTCATGGTCTGCGTGGCGCTATGGTCGGATGCTGTAGCGTAGACAGCGAGTCGGCGCTTGATTGAATTGATTTACTGTATAATGAGCGTCGGCTAGCCACGATGTCGCCATCGCACGGGACGCCTGGCGCCAGACTAACCTTCGGGGCTTATGAGAGGCAGAAAAGCGGAAACAAAAGAATAACACATTTCCCCGGCTACGATGGTAAGCAGCGATTTGGAGATTATGTGGATGGCGAAAGTTGCTTGGGGAGCAAAACAGTGAGATTGGAAATCAAACAGCATGAGTGTAGTACGAGCGTAGGTTAAAGGCTCTTCAGTTTCTGACATCAGTATGTGAAGCATTCGAAAATGAAGTTCATCTTGGTTGGGTTAATTTTTTTCCTCTTGTAAACAATGTGTTATTGATATGTTATTTTTAAGGAAGTATGATAATATCAGGATGCGAGTTTAATATATTTAAAACACCTCAA